>CABFOW010000026.1:426078-460859 GCA_902141385.1 Timema californicum
AATGATTAACAATCAATTGCTATGAATGTAATTATTTAAAGTGTTTTATATCGACTAATGGACATGTCAAATTGGTCCTTCAAACAAAATGAGGAAAATAAAATTTAGAGTAAGTGGCTTTTCCTTTACCTATATAGTTAATTTAGCATTCTTCAGCGTTAGTCCTTCTTTAATGTGACCACTCTTGGGAATTCAAACTTTAATTTCAACTAGAGGACTTTTAAGTTGAGTGTTTTCAGCTTGATTACGCGGAGTTTGGAGTTCACAATCATCCGTATGTTACAGACGCTAATACCCCACGCAAACTAAGGCTTTGTGACATCAATTTAAGAAAGAGTAAATAATTGTCTCTTAAAATGTAGTTTATGACTCTAACGGTACGTATAAAATACTATAGTTTTCATGTCAGTTGCGAAAATTGTAATACTAACGAGATTAGGATAAAATTACTGTATTTGTATATTTACAAGGAATTGCATTGTATTGTAATGTAATTTTATTTTTTAAACCGTAATTATGTTTAAAAATGTATTTAACAATCCCCCATTTATTAAATGTCTATATTAAATATATATGCTTTTATAAAAAAAAGGGTCAAAGAAAGCAAACATGTTTATGTGCTAGCATTTAGTTAAGGACGGGAAATCCTGAATGCTTTTCCCCCCTACTAGGCCGATTCAATTAGGAAATATCGGTGGATTTCAATTTATCTATATTCTATACCCTATGAATTTTGTTCTTACAAACAATTTTTATTGATAATTTAAAAAAGAGTACAATATTTTATTTCCAATAAAATGTTTAAATTAAAAAAAAATTACAACTAGCGTATATCACTTTTTGTGTCAGTTTTAAAATTAAAGAATTATATGTATTGGGGTATTTTAGTACCAATGTTAATAATAAAAGAGCAAATTGACGAAGTAATTATTAGAGGGAGGGGTTTAATCTATTATTATACCCATTTAATGGTCAATCCTTTTCATATGTATGTATTGTAAATCCTTTTTTTTTATTAAAATACTTTAGTAGAACATTTAAAAAACTAAATAGTGTACAGCTCCGGAAATTCTTAAACCATTTATCACACCAGAAAAAAAACATTTTTATGCACATAATTTTGAATAGGTTATTTTAACAAATGTAGAAAATGGTGCATTGCAATTTTGAGTAAGCATAAAAAAAAATTTAGATCTTTTACTTTTCTATAATGTAAATAAACGATAGAATAAAAAGTGTAACGAATGTTCAGTAGAAGATTCTACATTGGAGAAATAGAGAGAGAAAGAAATTGAGGAAAAGTAAACATTAAAGAAGTAAACATTGTGTGGAATAGGATAAAAGTGATCGTACAAATTGTTTAGAGCAATCATTTCCGTGGGAATAAGGATTCCCTGCCCACCCTCTTTCCTCAATATTAGAGACATCTCAACGAAGGAGAACAAATATTGACCGAAACACTTCGCCCGGGACAAATGATATCGCATTCCCGAGGAAGTCTTTCACTAACCAGAATGGTGGAATCGATCCTATTCCAAGTTTAATCATGTCAGGGAGGATGTAAGAGTGGGGGTAACCTCCCCCACACTATGTCACCACTTAACACTACGTGCGTGTTTTTTTACCCCCATCCCACCTGAGAGAAACTGAGTGAAAGCTTTATAGTGAGTGCTTAAAGGAAATATTTGGAAATTTTGTCATAGCGGCGAGCGCATATTTTCGTCATGTTTTCATATTACATACATATTTTGATAATTGTGGTTTAATTAGTAAAAAAGGAATGATGGTAGGGAAATATTAAAGTGTGGGTTGGAAAATAATTTTTCCCTATATATTTTGAACACACGTAAAAGAATAAATTACCATTCTTATTTATATTTTTAACTATTTAATTAACTACATACTAAAGTGAATCAACTTCACCTTTAGTAACAAATTAAAAGGATACTTAATTCCCCAAATGTTCCCTATGATACAGGCTATTTTCTCCAACATGGGGAATATTAGATTTGGCTTATTTTAAGGAGTGTCATAAAATTATGTAAAATTAAAGAATATACGTCTTTTACCTCTGCAAATCTTTTTAAAGCGTCAATGAAATATATTAACAAATTAGTAGATGATCAAAATAGATATTTTCCCAATTAATTCAATGCTTTTAAATATTGGCAAGTCTTTCTTAGTTACTAATAGTAGGCATATGTGTTGTTGAATAATACTATGGGGCTAATTAAATGCCAATTATATGTTTTTAAATTTAATACATTGATTTTATTACAAATAACCAATGGAAAGAGCTTTTTTGTCAAAAGTGATATTATAGTGTGGGGCTCTGGTAGGAAATAAGATATTTGAGAAGGTTATTCGTGAGAAAATCGGGCTACATGTAGCGTTTAATATTCAATGTGTCTGTTAATCATTGAAATAGGGAACCACTACATCTTAAATAGCTATATATATATATTAGATTTTAGCTGTCCTTATAATTTAAAATTAATTATATTAGTTTTTATCAATTTTAAGGAAACCACAAATGCTTTGAATTGTTAAACTATAATAAGTAATCAGGAGGAACTGCCATATTTAATCAATTAGAATGTATTTTAAAACAATTTTTTTAGCTTATTCTTAAAGCCAATTTAGACTATTGCACTATATTGTGTGGGAAGTTAATTGGAGAGTGACATCAACCCTTTCTAGAAATCTACTTATTCAATTGTTGATCCTTTCGCCTAATCTTCTCGGTTGGCAATTACGTTCATTGTTTCAAATTACCAAAGAAAACCACGTGACGTTTGGTTAGCTGGACCACTTTTAGGGTAGACGTTAAAAGGTAGAATATAATTTTCATAGAAAGATAAATAATATCAATACTTGCATTGTATCTATATCTATATATATATATATATATATATATATATATATATTTATTTATTTATATTGGCATATTTTTTTCATATTATTTCTCTATCTACTCATTAAATATATGTATAAGTAGCCTTACATTACAAAAATAAACTTAGGTTGTTTGAAAACAAGGTTATTAGGAATATTATTGGCTTAGAAAGGGATTAGGGTAGTGGAGGAGTTACATAATGATGATTATCATACCCTGTACTCTTTGTAAGACATTGTTAGGAAAGTCAAATCTTGTAGATTACGGTGGGCACGAATGGGAAGTTCTAGAACCTCGTTCAGGGTATTGAATGCTTAACCCAATGGGAAGAGACCGTTGGAAAGACCTATACATAGATGGAAGGATAACATTAAAATGGACCTGAAAGAGATAGGGTGTAATGAGGTGGACTGGATAGAACTAACTCAATTTATGGATAGATGGTGTACTTTTGTAAGTACAGCAATAAACTTTCGGGTTTCTAATGCCCTAGAGGTAATTGAGTAAAATCTACTTTATTATTTATATCTATTTAAAACATATCTTACTCGCCCGTGCAACCCACATATTTATATTAATGGGGTATGGATGACAAGGGAATATAAAATACATTTACCTGGATTTTCGAGGAAGTAACGTAAGAAACCATCAAGGAAATAAACACCTCAGTAAAACCAGCCGGGTTGCGAATCCCTGCCTCAATACTAACGCCATGCCATAATAGAAGTGAATACCATCTTTGTCCCCATACTTACCATGGCTGTTTGGATTTAACACTATCGGAAGCATTCAATTTTATACAAAGAATAAGCTAAAGTAATTTTGATAAACTTTTTCTTATCGGGTGCAATAATATCAAATGTTTTCAATATAACTTTAACATTTAAATTAAATTAAATTAATCTAAGTTAATTAAGCCTTGTGTGTCTGGGGAAACAATTCAGAAGATGCATATGAAGGAGTAAAATAATCAATAAAATAATATTTACTTTTCATATCCGAGCCCTTTAAGGGTTACTAAGGGGTGGGATTGCTCAGATCCAACAAATTGAGATAATACACCATACCTTTATGACATTTTGCTTGGAAGATATAATCCGGACAGGGTACCGATATAAAGGAAATCTGATAAGCAGTATTTAATACTAACTTCAAAAAAATATACTATAACCTTGCCTCTATAAAATCTTATACATAATAAAGGAAACGGGCAAGAATTGGCATATTTTATGATAGAGTAATTATTTTGATTGTTTAATGCAAAGTAACACCCGTAGCACTTAGTCCTATACCCCATATTCCTCTTCTTATTTGTGTTTCAAATCTTACTACCCATCAGGAATATAAAAATATTTGACTAATAGGGTATTAAATAAGTTCATTTTAGTTTTATAGAAAGTTTTTGAAAAACATAATGAAAAGTAGTAAGGAAATAACATCTAAATGTAATAATAAAATTCAATATGGAACAGACTTTGAAATTTGGTGTTAAATATAAAGTCCAAAGATCAAATAGTATAAAAAATATGAAAACCTTGGCTTGAGTAGAAATTAGAATGGATTGACAATTTGCGAACTTCACTATATTTCCATCATAGTAAGAAATAGTTAAGAACACATTAAATTAATATAATTCACATATATATAACACATTAAAATAATATAATATAAACTTATAAGTTTAAGTCAAGTGTGAAGTTAAGGTAGAAAAGGACAGATTAGATATAGGTTAGAATAATAGAATTTTATAAATTAGCAAATATTGAAAAGTTAAGTAAGAATTTAGTTTGAATATAATTGAATTCTATTCTTATCTGTTCTTTAATTCCCTTGTTCCTTAAATGCTGGCACATTCCAGCCAGGGTTCTCGACATGTTTCGGCACTAGATCGGCGCCATCATCAGGACAGTTAACTACACTTAATATGAGTCCTTCCAGTTGAGATGGAACAAAACTGATAGAAAGTGCAAGCGCGTTTGCGTGAAATGAGAACGGGGAAAGCCATTTTGGGAATAAAAAAAAAGCTTAATTACATACGGGAGGATCTTTAAAAATGATATTCTGGTCACTAGTGTCAAAATATACAAAACGAGACTAACGCCTTTATCCACATACACCTTCATATTAATCAGGTACAGACCTACTAAAGATGCCTTTGATACATTTACCAGCGCCTTAGTGCTCTGAGAGGAAAAGTGAACAGCAGACTCATTCTCTAACGAGGATTGACATGTCCTAGCCAACATGGTAAACCTTTCACTCCGACGGAACAAATAAATTATTCAACGATTGAAGATTTACATTCACTCAAGATCCGCCAGGCTTGAAACTAAATATAAATTAAATATCAAGAAGATTCAACCTAACACAAAAGACCTTGCAAATGGAACAAATCAATGATTAAACCAACAAACTCCTTTATTAATGTTTTTTTACATGTTTTAATGATCCCCTTAAAAATACTTAGATATTGAGATCATCACCGTATGATAGTTTCCGGCAGTTAACCACACTAGTGGTCAAATTGTATATGATGTCATGTTCACATTTATACTGGATTGCTTGTTACTAGGAGTTCGAAGTTTGGCTGGGATGGTTTTCCGCGTGTGATTATCACTGTAGTATTTATATCCTCTATCCTCGCTAATGTAGGTGCCCTTCCTACCAATCACTCTTCTCATCTCTTTCCCGTCTCAGCCAAGCCGTTAAATAACAATTGTATTGAAAAGGGGTGACCTGGTGGTCTAGGGGTAAGGTGTCAGACTTCTATGCTGGCGTCCGGGGTTCGATCCTCGGTCCCGGCAAAGATTTATCTGATTACCAAACCCTTCATTCACCTCTGACATGACACCTTGTGAATGTGGGGAATGCCAGGTCTCCACCGTGGTTTGGATTCCACGTTAAACTGTAGGTCCTCCATTTCATCTCACAATCACCCTACCATTACACATTAGCGTAAGTGCGTATAACCCGAACGGGTAGTAAGACGTGGTGCTAATAATAATAATAATAATAATAATAATAATATTGAAAACAATTAAACTAAAATTAAGGTATTTGAGGTTATAAAAGTCATTAAAACTATTTTCATATATAATTGTTAGATTAGATCATCTAGTTTTATCTGTCAATTCGGACAGTTAACAATAATATAGATAAAATATTAATAATAGCCTTAAAATAGAAAAGTTATATTAGTTGGTTTTCTAAACTTACCATTTTATTAAGATATCAGTATAAACATACTATTTGAATAAAATTCTAGTAAATATTCTAAAAATATGTAGTAGTTAGCGTATATATTATGAATGAAGTAAAGGATTTTTAATTATTTTGATAAACACAGATCTGTAAAAAAAAATCAGTAAACATTTTATATCATAGAACAAAGAAATACTATACAAATCCTTAGATACTGACTTTTAATTAGTTTTACAAAAAAAAGTCTCTAACTAGAGTAATATGTAATGAAATGATATTTTAATTGAAGCAATCCATGTTGTGACAAACCAAATTACAAAATTACTGGTGGTTTTGAGAACAGTAGAACTCACTTCCTCAGTGTTCTTATTTATGCTACCGTCTTAATATTTATTTTTGGATTTCAAGATGAAATATCTCACATAACTTCTCCTTGAATTTTAAGTTGATATTTTCCTTTGGTGGTAAATCTAGACATAAAATGAATTAATACTATATTTAATACTACATTATAATATTCATAGACAAAGAGCCGTTATTCATTTTGTCTAGCACATTAGTCTCAAAATATATGTCAAAATTTTAAAATAGATGCTATAGGTACTCTATATTATATCGCTTAGAAATATAAGTTTAAATCACTTTAAATGAACTATTGAACTAATATCCTTTTGAATCACATCGGTAGTCGCATGGTCTAACACATCACTCGCGTGTTGGACTGAATTACCGGTGATGGTGAGATTGGAATTCACATCCCCTTTGGATGTACTTAGGGTAGTTTACCGTTGATGGTTTTCCATCCTCCCTCCTTGTAAGTGAAGGTATATTTCCTCTAAAATCCTTATTTCCTCATTTCTATTAAACAGGCATAGTTAATGAATGTGTATAGCCTGAACAGGTACCAAGACGTGCTTAAAAAAGAATAAGTATATAATATACATATATACAATATAGTAGCCTACATAAATTTTTAAATCTTAATTCCAAAATTGGCCGTTGATTAACTCAAATTTCAATTTACATACACAAACAAACACATATATATTATACTAGAACCTTCCCCCCCCCCCCCCCACCCGCATTATTATTTTCAACACACATATTGAAGAATCATCATAGACTATCATAAAATGTGAGTGACTATCGACATTTTTATGAGGAATAAATTAAATTTTCAAGAATAAAATATTAAATTTTAAAAATAAAATATAGCCTTTGTTACTCACTAATAAGGTAGCTTTATATTGGTGAAAGAATTTTTAAAATCTGTCCATTAGTTTTTGAGTTTATCCATTACAAACAAAAAATCAAATCTTTCCTCTTTATAATATTAGTGTAGACATGGTCATCACATCAGTTCTTGTCCATAATATATAGCATTAAAACTAGAAACCAATATGATATGTCACAAATTCTGGTATAGTTGTCATTGTAATAATTGTAAAGGACATATTTTTTTGAACAAAACCAGAAAAACAAAAGTGTATAAATGACCCGACATCGATTTAACGCACGTGGTCAGCGGTTGAAGCATTTGTTCATCACTCGCACATTTTATACTGTACGTTGATATGAACAGTGTAAAGTGTAATATATCATGTGGTGGTAGGCATCAGTTAGGGTAGTGGAAGGGGATTGGAGGGTGTGAGTAGGCCTACCCATGGTATGACTAATATCCTTTTGTTCAAATGTCGAACACCAATAATTTAAACTGTTTTGCCGTGTATATTGTGTTTTATATGTATATTCAGTTGACCCCAAAAATAAAGCAGTATTACCTTGACTGATTACACTATGGTCATATTTTCTAAGATACACCATAGTGGTACCAAGTAAGGTAGCTATGTTACTTTCATTACAAGGTTAGTAGCATTAATGATTGACTAACAGACAAAAATTATCTAACCTTATTTCAAAAACAAGGGTATCTAGTTTTTTTAGTTAATTCTTCAAGAATTTATTCTAAACTAGTACTGAACCTTTTTTAATGCGCTCTTATATTTTATCAAATTTACCTACAAGTTAATTGGCATTTTTATGTCTGGGTAGTTTGGTCATGATAGAGTTAAATAAATGAAGGCCAGCAATGGTGGGCACGGAGAAAAATACGATTTTTTTCGACTAGTCTGGTTTTCCGGTGATAGTGAGGTTGGGATTAAAATCCTGGCTAGGTATCTTGATAGTGTTTTTTCCCCTAAACGGGATTTAACCTCCACTCCACGCAAATTCGGGAAAATATTCTCTTTAGTTTAACTTATTCATCCCTACCCCGTTAGTGTATATATGCGGACATCCCAGATTGGTTAGATTCTGTTTAAAAAGATAAATAAAACTAAGTGAACCTAGGCCAACAATAGTTTATATGTAGTTAAATGCTATAATATGCTAAAAACTACCTAGAAAAATAGATAAATGATTAAATGGATTAAATTTAAAAGATTACATTTTTTAAATAGTAAAATATATTCTAAAGTAAAAGATTCTGAATTGAAATACTTACCCTCAGTCAATATCTTTACATGATCCAATTTGAGGGTAGGTTACTATTTTTATCCAAACAACATTTAACATGTTTTTCTGATAATATGAGATAAAATTTGCTAAAATTTGCATTTCAAAAATATTTGTGTTTTAGTACTCGCTTAGATTATACGAATTAATTAATTGGGTTAGTGAAATAGGGATGATAAAAGAAGAACTTTAGGTAAAAATTACTTGAACTTGCCTGGAAGGAGTGTGGGAAAACATTTAGGAAATACAATGTTTAATACATACATCCAAGATTCGAACACCAATCTCTCCATCAGTAGCAATTTTGTATATTGTCAGTGTAACAACCATGTAGACAATAGTGTGGTTCTGAGTAAAATAGAGATGGTTATTTCCTATTCAGTGGTTTTTCATACTCTTTCCAGGTGGTTATTCATCTCTTGAATGTGCCCTCTCCCTTCAGTTTGATTGTTTAAATAACCCATAGTTTATTTATGATATGACAATCAATTCATATTTATCAAAAACTGATAGGTAATGGTTATTGAAAAGAATCAGTTCTTAAAATAAAATAAAATTCAATAAAGTGAAAGATTACAACATGAGAATGAGAATCGAATTAGAGACCTTTGGATTTGAACTTTTAGGCTTTACCACTAAGCCATTTTGGTTCGTCGAAACAAAAACTAAACTAAACTAAAATAGCCCTGGTTGAGATGTGTAACAGGATGGTTATATAGCAGATTATTCACGTGCAAAACTATAAACCTTGGGTTTGATTCCCATATCAAGGTTGTCATTTTTCACTTAATTAAATTAAAATAATCCATTTTTTCCCTGCAATCTCAGCTAAAATGTTATTATTTATCTCTTAACTATTCTCTTAGATAGATATACCCTGATTTTGTAAAAAGAACATAATCTGGTAGCTAGCAAAGTTACTAAAACAATTTTAGTATATTCATACTTAAGTTCATTTTATCTGCAGCTATCAGTTTTGATAGATATTGTAAATAACTAAAAAAATATCACATGTAATATGATAAAACATTATCATTGTAGGCTTCAAAAAATTTACTTGAATTTTCTACTGATCTTCCAACAAAAATGTTTACTCTAGGCGTCCGCACTGGTGAGTAACACAGTCTAAGGGGTCGCAATTGTTTGTATTTTCGATAAAGTGGAAATCTAGGTTTGAATCTCGACTGGTTTTACTGGAGGTTTTCCTTATATATGTGATTGACGAATGTATTTTTCCCACACATACTTTGAGTTGATGATGGTTGCCTTACTATCAAACAATCTTTCTTATTCTTACTTCTAGTTTTGAACGTAATTATTTCGGAAAAAAAAGAAGCTATTGCCACATCAGCCATGAAATAGATAATCAGAGTACTTGATATAGTGTCCCACAATGTTTATCTGGCTGTGGTTTTCCCATCCTCTCTCAAATCAATTACTGACGTGTTAACTACCCACTTAACTTCCATATCTTTTGAATCTTATTTAGCTAAAGAGAAAGAATATACGGAGCGTAACAATTATATAGCTTAAAAATAACTCCTATCCATTTTAGTTAAGGGTCTGCACCCTCATTTGAAAGGTAGGTAGTGAAGAATCAAGCAGTGGAAAGTCCAAACTGTGTAGAGCTGGAGAGGTTGGATCCCTGGGATGTAGGCATGTTTGGTTAGAGAGTGGTGTATTACCTATTTAACACCAGCAATAACATTTGGCTATAGCTATTTAAACTGAAAATAGCCGTACTAACTATGTTCACAACGCAATTTTCATATGAAGTGCCTTTAAAAAAATACTAATACTTTGTGGCCCAAATTGATAACATTGAACTACTTTATTGGTGCTATGTAACAGGTATTTATAATATCTATCTAAAGTTAAAGTTGAGGGTAACAAGACTTGACTTTATAAATACGGAAAAGTAGATCTACTAACATTTACATCTTTAAGATAAGGACATTAAAATTGGACTGTGGTTTAAACTTATTTATTTTAAACCAGTGGCTTTAAAAGAGTGGACCAAGAAATTCTAAAATTAAATTGTTGATACAAAAAAAGTTAAAAGTAGTTTCATTGAATATTCATTTTTTTAAATAAAAAAAATAACGAAAGCGTTAATATATTTCTCTTGCGATCAAAGAGTTGAGTAATTAAGAGAATCTTGTCGTTTCTTAAGCAAAAATGTATTTCATTGCCTACCCGCCTCGGTGGCGTAGTTAGCTAACGCGCTAGTCGTGTTGAGCTCGACTTCCGAGGACGGGGAGATCGAGGTACGAATCTCGGTCCGGTGAACTGAGGGTGGTTTTTCCTAAATGGTTTAACACTCTCCCTCCATGCAGATGCGGGCTCACTTCCTCTAATTCAACCTTCCCAATTCCTAATCCATTAGCGTAATTAGTACTTAAAGCGTATAACCCGAACGGGCAGTAAGACGCGGTGCTAAATAATATTTCGTTGCCGAATAGAGGTCCCACATACGCATTTTCTGTTAAAGTGCGCATGCGTATGACCAAGTCTCGCTTAGTTTCGTAAATCTGCACGTTCAGCGTGCTGTGTTGACACACGTGAAAGAACAGTGTGCCGTGAAAAATAAAGTTTAGTAGCACGTTTATAGACAGTAAAAACTTGAACCCAACAACTTTGTTAAAAAAAAATAGACCCATACACCACACGACAGACCATCCATCCCCTCTTATTGAAATCGTTCTTTGACTACATCTTCCAGGGTGGATGGGGCAAGCGCTCCTGGGACGACCTGCGACCGATGTGGGGAAAGAGGTTGTACGACCTGTACCGCAACCAGTTGCTGAGCGACGCTGACCTGGAGGCTCTGGAAGACGCCGTTGAGGCCTCCGATGAGGAGGATGATCAAGAAAACGCCGAAAAGAGGGCCTGGAGGTCACTGGGAGGATCTTGGGGAAAGAGAGCCTCCTCCGACTGGGCCAACTTCAAAGGTTGGTACGCCTGCTTCAATAATAGACTGCTACCATGGATTATGTGCTTATATGTTTGGCTTACGTATGGTTTACGAAAAGATATGGTCAATAAATGTTATGTTTACCATTGTCTATGTGCTGTTGTAACTGTTCTCATTATGCTAAGCTAGTTGAGCAATTTCAAACTGAAAACCTTCTTAATAACATGACACACTTAATTAATCAATTTAATAGCCCGTCTTACACCCTGGATAAAACCTAATTTAGGAAGGTAATACAGACCCAACCATACTTCACATAATAGTGAAGATTTCTACAGTTTATTTATTTTAAAAAACGGAACTGAGAGAAGAGAAACAGTTTTACCATATTTAAAAAAAGATAGCCCAACTGAAACGTATTTATTTTGGAACTAAAACACTACCAAACTGATCTAAATTTCACTGTTATAAAATGAAAAATGAAGGAAACCTTACTTCTTTAAATTTTCTGGTTCGATCACAATCATTTATATAATTTCCCGGTTAATTGGCGGTGAAATGGGCTATTATCAACAACAACAAAACTTAAAACCAAACAAGCTCGAATCTTATATCTATGATAAAACCGTAAAGATTATAAATTAATCTAGATTCAAAAAAAAATAGATCGGGAGATTAAATATTGTGATGATAGATTCACGAAATTTAATCTCCCGGTCTATTTCCATTCAAATTAAAATAAGGATCACACTTTATCAATTTACAATATAATAAAAGTGCAACCTGCTTCAGAGGCCTTACTAAATACGCTGATGGTATTAGGGATTATAAAGGCTATATTTTGAGAAAGTGGACCCACACTTGAATGGAGTGCGAGTGGAAAACAATTTTGGAAAAAAACCTCAGTGCAGCCGACCGAGATTCCAACATCGATATCCTCATCATCAGCAGTCTATTCTACTGCAAGATTAGCGCGTTAGTCCACACGGCCACCGAAGTGGGTGACTGTCCTGCCGATGACGGATATATCGGGGTTTGAATCCCAATCAGGTGTATTAAGTGGGGATTTTCCTAGATGGTTTTCCACTATATCTTCACGCAAGTGTGGGTACACTTCCTCTAAATCCAGCCTTCCCGCATACCTAGCCAATTAGATTAATTATTACATACGCGTTCAACCCAAATAAGTATCAATACGTGGTATTAAGAAAAAGAAAGAATGTATTTTGGTGCAGTTCAATAAATGACCATTGTTAGGCAAATTATAATACGTTATGCATGGCGGTCCGGTATTTACTTAATATCACAGGAGTAGCGACACCCGTCCCAGGTTTATCTTTTTACCTCATCAAACATTTGCGAGG
The DNA here is from genome assembly GCA_902141385.1 of Timema californicum. Taxonomy (NCBI): domain Eukaryota; kingdom Metazoa; phylum Arthropoda; class Insecta; order Phasmatodea; family Timematidae; genus Timema; species Timema californicum. The sequence continues at coordinate 438,968 of CABFOW010000026.1, forward strand.
CTGCTTTTAAAACGTGTTTTAAAATTCTAAATTAATCGTACCTATAATCAACTGAAATATTTATCGAGTTATATTAAAAATGTAAAATGAATATCATAATTAACAGAAGATTTATTATAGTGACTTCAATTTTGGGTTTGTTTATTTGGACGGATTTGATGGTTGTGAAAGTCGCTAATTTCACACACTTCATAAACCGTAATATAAAAGCTTTCACTTCTAGAGACGCTTTAGGCCTAACTCTGTCGCCTGGTTACATTTTATGATTAGACTCTTGTTTACATTATTTGTGCTTTTAAGGTTCACAGTTTATTTATGATTAAGTATAAAGTATTTGAGACACATTTATTGAAGCCTATATAGATTTGCTTCAGGTAGTAAACTCAAGTTAATCGCTCAACTTATGACCTGAGCTCTCTCTCTCTCTCTCTCTATATATATATATATATATATATATATAGATATACAATAGCACAATAGTTTAGTTTACAAATTTAACCTATCTTGTGTTAGTACCTAAGATATTTTTTTCAAAAGTGTAAACAGTTTGAATGCAAACAGAGATAAAAAATATCTTAGGTACTAACACAAGATAGGTTAAATTTGTAAACTAAACTATTGTGCTATTGTATATCTATTTTTTTAAGTTTATCTATTGGTCACACAGATCACTTCCAAATTTTGTAGATATCGTAACATAAAATAAATATACATTGAACCTTTTTATACCACTGTCAAAAAAGATCTTCAAAATTTGAAACTTGCCTCAAATAATCATATCCATGACGTACGGTCTAGTCTTAAATAATGACACTATTTTAAATAAATGGAAATTGAAAAGTAATTTTGTAAATTAATTTCCAAATTGTGTGTAGGTGTCTTAACACATGTGCTTCGATCTTATCAAGAGAGTCCTTATTATATTGAAACCTAGCGTGTATACTTTTAGGAGTATATTAAATGAAAGGCTTACTAAAATGTACTTAAAAGTAAATCCTATGTATGGCTTATGATGCAGTGGTGCTAATTAGCTAGCTTCCTATTTAGATGTACGATGTTTTACTATGTTTTATAAAAGATAATAGACTACTCAATAGGACTGAGAATGACTGTAGAATTGTATTATATGTGTGTAGATGCATACAATTGTTAATCCAGTAAGTCCTACTCCTAATCATAAGATATATCTACTAAAAATAAATTATTCGTCATCTTAATTGTAATGTGTTTTTATAATAATACATTTACTAAAAATTATTAATTTTAGCTACAATTTAAATTATATTAATGGCTCTTAAATTACAAATATACTAAATATTTTCCGTTTACAAATATGTTATACTAATAAACAAGTTTGTTTCTATATATAGTTACACATCTTACCACAAATATATTTAATTTACCATATGGCGAGTTATTTCTGAATAAAATCTATCAGATTTACTTTCATGCATTTATAAATCAAGATGTTCGCTGAATATTATTTTAAATACACCTGATGTCAAAACTCAAAGTTTGTAACACACATATTTGTAGATAAAAACAAGCTAAACTTATAGTTGGCTAATCAACTATGCACACATCGCTTCGGTGGCCACATGGACTAACGCGCCACACTCTTGATGGACTTGACTGCCCAAGATGGGGATATCTGGATTTAATCATGGTCGGGTGCATTCGAGGATGGTTTTTACTTAATAGTTTTCCACTCTCTTTCTCTTTACGCAAGAGAGGGTACACTTCATCTAATTTAAAACTTGCTAATTTCTCAAATTATTTGCAGATGTTATACTTAGGCGTATAATCCGAACGGGTAGTAAGATGTGGTGCTAAAAAAACAAATAAATACATAAATATTTTTTTCGAGTAATTTCATTTTTTTTTATCTAATGAATTCATAGCAAGTGATTATATAGTGTTAATGTAAATTATTATTTTATGCCTATTTGGTTGAAATAAATAAATTTAAAAAGTTATGTACTCTAAATAATAGTATTTGCTTTATCCACACAGTCTTAGTTTTTACATGGTAAAGATTAAATATGAATAGCTACATACAATCAATTCTGATCTAAAAATTATCATAAATTAGTAATATTTATTTAGCACCTTGTATTACTACCCGTTTGGGCTATACGCTTAAGTACTAATTACTCTGATGGGTTAAAAATTGGGAGTGTTGAATTTAGAGGAAGTGAGCTTACATTTGCGTGGAGGGAGAGTGAAAAATCATTTAGGAAACACCACCCCCTGTTCACTCAACTGATCTTAGAACCTCAATCTCCCCGTCCTCGGCAGTCTATAAATTAGTAATGCAACTTAGATATGTAATGAAGCACATATCTTCTATCCTTCACAGTATAAAGACCATCAGGGCTATCCAAATAATTTACGGGGAAGGATAGTGAGAAACTATTTAGTAATGACCATTTAAAGTTTAGCCTGCCGGAATTGGAAATGTATCTTCTCTCTTACTGGTAAACCAGACATGACAGGAGTGAATCTTAGCTCACATTTATACGGATATATGTAGATACTATATACAGTATAAATATATATAGAGAGTATAAATATATATATAGTATATATATATATTTAGTATAAATATATATATGTATAAAAAGGAATCAGACACATTAATTTTTGAATTTATGGTTAAACGTCAATTGCAAAAAACGCTGTTTCTATATAAGATAATATATTTTAACAATAAAATGAAATTATTTTAACAATAAAGTGAAATTATTTTAAATATGTTTAAATTCTCTTAAAAAATTTCTTCTATGTCTTAAAGAAAATTATACATGATTTTATTCATACAAAAGTGTTCTTCATAAAATTTAATTAGTTCATTAAGATATTTATTTAGCTTATGGTTTTTAAAAGTCGGTTTGCTATTTTTGGAAGGTTGGAGAGGGAAGGGAAAAGAATTAATAATACATTCGACATTATTGAAACATAATAACTTATTATTAATACATTGGTTGAAAGTATTTATTTTACCTTAAGTCGAATATTGTTTTATTTACTCCAAACTACAATATATTAAAATCATATTTTATATAAAGTCATGCTGTTTATAGGAGTTATAATCTTTTTTAGTGAACATCAAGCGTATATTTCCCCGTATTTACCAATTCCTGTATATAATTATTATTTTGTAAACTTATTCATTGGCAGACAAACTCAAAGAAAACATTAAAATCTATGATAGGACCAGAAGTTTAAAGCGTTATATTCACGTTGCTTTTGGTTCACGTAGACGTTGTTGATATTTGAATTAAGCCTTAAAGTTTAATTTTCATTGAAAAGGTCTAATTTGACAGATATAAACGTTATTGTGTTTATTTTCACGTATTCATGCCTCACGTCATTTGATCTACAGCTGTCACTTTTGATAGATATTATCAATACATAATAAAATAAAACTAGAAAGATATTTTAATATTTATCAATTTTGGCAGAAAACAAATTGTATTTTCTAAACGATAACGCCTATAAAAAATGGAACTATAGAGTTTTTTCGTAAAATTACATATTTAATGTCGTTTTCTCATCATCCCTTTAAGCTAGTGTGGATTCATTTTTAATCTTTTTCATTTCTAGTTCTAATATTAAACCATTTATAACATTTGTACGAATACAATAATAGAGCATTGAAGGCGACACCTATTGCGCAGTCTATTCTCTTTAGCCATCACCCCCTTCCTATCTATATCCTTCCTCCATGTGTGTAGCTATGTATGAGAAGCTTTGCTATGTTGTGACGTCTTATTTGCGCTAGCTTTGTTGGGCTCGCTTTCTTTCTTTCTTTCTCTCTCTGTCTGTTGCTTCTAGGTTCCTGGGGGAAGCGAGAACCAGGATGGAACAACTTGAAAGGCTTATGGGGGAAGAGAGAGAGCAAGTGGGGAAGACTCTCACCCATCTGGGGGAAGAGGTCGATTGGGGGTCAGTACCGAAAAACGCAATTTACACGGGCAAGCTAACCCGATTATTCTACACACTCTCGCCCCAAACACCGAAGCTAGACTTCCAGATTTCGTCGTCCTCGCGTCATGTGGTACATATATCTCCCCCCTTTTCTCCCCCCACTTTTACTCTTCCACCCGCCCCCCCTTTTGCACCATAGTGTCCATAGGGATGTATATTGTACCTCCCCTTAGAAATAGGGATAAGGTTTTTGGACTGGAAACTAGGTTTGTGTATCGACCGTAAACTCGGAAGTGACAGAAGCTGAACAAGTAAAGGTCGATAAATAAAAAAGTGTACATCACACAAAATTAGTGTTTTTACTCTTGAAATATATAGACTTGTAAAAGTGTATTTTTCACAATTTTTTCAGGCAGAAAATTTGCGAGTAATGTTGCATCCCTGAAAAATATCATTTGTTTAAACGATATTCACTGTAGGTTCACTTAACCACTATGGATTTAGCTTAAATCTTGAGGTTAAGGTTATAGATCCAACAACGGTATAACTGTGTCACTATCTGATATAAAAGCTACGCTAGTTCTTGATGATTCCAGTAGTACTATGAATCCATGGATAAGCTCTCTTTATTATAACAAGCTGATGGCCTGTTAATATGAAATATAACTTCTGATAGTACCATTCTGTTTTAGAATTATTGACGATTCAAAAACACTGGGAAAGGAAACCCACTAAGCATGAATTTGATTAACACCTCATTATTATAAGAATATATTATCTTATTTCTTAGACGGGCGTCGTCTCTGGGACGGAATAGAGTGAAAAGAACCCCCATACTCAATAATTTGTTTGCCTGGGACACTCTTATACTCTAAAAGAAACATTGATGTGTTTTATTTAAAAAAATTATAATTCATATTTATAACATTTATTTCGGCTCCTAATATTTGGGCCATGGTACTCCTTATCCCAAAGTTCATAGATTATTTGAACTAAGATCATTGACCAGGAGTATTATCATCATAGTTTAGTTGGGCCACCGACTAGGAGGATTATCGTCATAGTTTAGTTGGACCACGGCCACCGACTAGGAGGATTATCGTCATAGCAGAGTTGGACCACGGTCACCAACTAGGAGGATTATCGTCATAGCTTAGTTGGACCACGGTCACCAACTAGGAGGATTATCGTCATAGCTTACTTGGACCACGGTCACTGACTAGGAGGATTATCGTCATAACTTAGTTGGACCACGGTCACTGGCCAGTAGGACTATAACAGAAAATAGATTTAAGGGCAAATATGAATTCACCCCACCAATCTGTTTGTCTTGTATTAGGTTAGGCTTGTTTAGGTGAGGCTAAACTAGGTTAGATTAGATTGGATTAGCTTGGAATCTTGTTGTGCCTTACTATCCATCACTTGCTGTTTTTAGTTATGTTTGATAAAACATTTACAACCAACTTAAATGGAGCGTTCCCACAACAGCGGGGCCACGTTAGTACACCAGTGCGCCTTATTTACAATTATCAAGAAGGAACTCGTGGTCCAACTTCAATATGGGATTAATATTATACCCTTTTAAACGCAGATGTTAGAAGGTATACGTGGCCACCCCACTGTAATATGCCCAATTATTCATAGATGATTGAGGTAACTCATTTATACGACTTAAGGTGGAATGGAAAGTTATGCGAGAAAAAGCCAGTGTTATTTCCGTTCGTAGAAATAAATTAAATATTGCTCCAATATAAACATAGAATTTAAGTTTATTCATATGGTGACCTAAATATTTCTTGAATATCTGTCAAGGGTATCTTGGAATTTAATGATAAATTTTTCCTTACATTTAAAAAGTGTCTCATTTAATGCCACAATGCTCTTGATGGATATCCGGGAAAAGTTTATATAATCATGGGAAGAAAATTAAACTCTCTATATATACTGGAGCAGTATTTTATTAATTTTAGTAAAAAAAATATATTTACCATAATAATTGCAAAAACACTGTCCTTTTCTCGCATCCCTTTACATCCCACCTTAGTAAAAATGGGTTTGTTGGGTTACATTAATATTTAAGTACTAACGACTATGAACTCAAATACAACATTTAAAGATATAAATGTGTGTATCATTGCTAAGTGATTCAAACCGTCACAATAAAAATTATTGTAAGAAAAGCAACACTCCGGTAATGATTCTCTATGTGGTAGTTTGTTGTATCACATTTAAAGCAAATGATTATTCAGTGATTTTCGCTGAAAGGATTGGATAAAATAACCATAACATAACTTTTTTATATCTAAAACTTGCATATATTACTAACTGATCTCTTCAAGAAAGATTTAAGATTGTTAATGGTATATGCTCTTTATCTTAATACGTCATATTTTTTCTTGGGATGAGGATTCATTTATATACAATTCTTTTTTGTTCTACGCAGCTCGGCTGACACCCTTTTACCCTAATGTAGTGTTGGGTTTGTAAAGGGTCCAAGCTTATCTCAGGCACGAAGTAGCTTAATTGAATAAATGGAATGTGGAAAAATTTAACGATGTGAATGATTCCAAATGATGGCTATTTTGTATGGTATAAGAAAGTTAAAAAAAAAAAATTGATTGAGATAAGTTAGCTAGAAATACAAATATGTACAAGATGTATTTTATACATATAAGTTCTAGTAAAAAATAACTTTAAACTTGAGAGCTATTAAAGAAATAAATTGATTGGAAGATGAGGCTTCTACTAAATAAATGTTGCAGGTTCTTTAATTCAGTGGGCATATGGATTCTTTTTTTTCTATTTGTTTGAATTATGCCTGTTTTTATATTCCCCCTTTTCCTTGTAAGCCATTTGATTTTTATAGAAAATAGACGTGTCAAGAATAATTTATTTCCACTTCAACCATACTTGTTTTCTCCAAACCCATAATACCCTTTTACAAAGTTAACGGGGGGGAAACCTATAGCTCTATTATATCATAAAGAGTAATTATTTTGTCAAAGAGCGGAATATACATCATACCATTATAGTATTATTTATAAAAAAAATTTACCATTGTGTTTTTAGATGTTCATTAAACACAGTTTGTAGCATGGCATGATAACTGAATTAAGTGCTTAATTAGTTAATTAATCATGGGAGATGACTCGCAACGGTGGGCACTTAGACTTAATGTCAAGCACATCTAGTCTGGTTCACCAGTGACGAGGAAGTCACGTTTCCGCTCTGGCTGGGTGTTCTAAGAATTATTTTTTCACAAATAGTTTCCCTATCTCCCTCCACATAAATTCTGTCTTCCTCATTCCTAGCTCATGATTGTAATTAAATGCATAAACGTGGTTTATGAAAATTATTTAAATAAATCAATCACTAAATCGTATATGGACCTTCTTGCACGAATATTAAATGTACAGTATATATCATTAAATAGAATTATTTTCTTCAAATTCTTCAAATCTTTGCAAAAGTAAGATTCCAATTTTTTTTATTCCCTGGCCTAATCCTGTCATACAAAACTCTCTCACTTTTCCTTGTTATCTCTGGTGTCCTGTAAACGTTTACTTTTTTAAATAATTGATTTCTGATGTATTAACAAATCCTTAGCAAACCCTTACAAACTAACTTAATTCTGGAACAAAACCAAAACCCATTTTTCACGCCATAATCTCCTGCAGGGAATGAGTAATTTCAATTCAACTCATCATAGGTTTTGATATTTGTTCATGTATTTCAGTTCTTTATTATCATTCCTGATACCAGAATATCTTCACATTAACTGGGTAGGGATGCGGAAGGTTGAATTTAAAGTAAATGTACCTAAATCTGCACGGGGAGCGAGAAAAAAATAGTAGGGGAAAAAACGCCACATAAAACCCCAGCCAAGATTGGAACCTTGGTTTCTTGGTCACCAGTGAAACAGACCAGACTCTATTGAGGCCTTAGTACACGTACCCACTAATGCGGGTAAGCCGGATATCGAATTCGGGACTCGATATGCAAAAGCATTACCAACTGATACAAGGAGTCATATTAAATTGTGATCCACTGTTTATGGCAATTAATAACAAGCATGCAATGCATCAAAGGCTTATTCTCGAAGATTAATGGTCGAGTGAAATGAGATTAACATTCATGGTAGCTGGAGTAATCTCAACTATGATAGCCATAGGAAGTGTATCTAGTTGTAAATGTTTATGGGGTCAGTGAACACGTGTTCACATACGTCTACTCTTGTTTACAAACAATATTTGGATATGTTGAGTAGAGAGAACACGACAAGTTCATCAATACGATAGATAGAAATAAAATACAGGGAAGAGTAACACATTTTTCGGTTTTATTTACGTTACATCACATGCTCCACAAAGTTAAAATCAAACAAATCAGATAGTTCTTAATATTTAATTTCTAGATATGCGTATGGCCCGAATGAGTAGTAAGAAACGTTGCTAAAAAAATGTTTTAAATAAAATGTACTTGATTTGATTTACTTTTATTTACTGAGGTGAGTACACAAAAAACTATTAGTAGTGCAGTGAACAGTATAACTCACTACTTCCATTCAAAAAAATGCCTACTACAGGCTGTTAATAATTATATAATATTCTTATCGCTACTACAAACTTAGGATTTCTATGTTTGGACTATAAGTAGAAATATATTCTTTAACTTTTCCTTGGGTTGGCCTGGTGGTCTAGGGGTAAGTTGTCGGACTTGTGTGTTGGGGGTCCGGGGCTCAATCCTCGGTCCCAGCACAGATTTATCTGATTAAAAAACCCTTCCTTCACCTCTGAAAATACGTGTACTAATCCCAACTTGTGAATTTGTGGAATGCCAGGCCTCCACCGTGGTTCGGATTACACGCTAAACTGTAGGTCCTCCATTTCATCTCACAATCACCCTACCATTACACATGAGCGTAAATCCGTATAATCCGAAAGTGTAGTAAGACGTGGTGCCAATAATAATAATAATAATAATAATAATAAACTTATTGGCTTTTAGTTGAATATTTATCCTTGCTGATCAAATTAGTCGGAAAACAAATGAATACTTCAAAAGTACATTTTATAAGAAAATAACGGTTGTTCATGGGGCTCAAGATTTCAGCCTTTCAATACATTAGAAAAATAACACAAACATACGTCGTTTGGCCTAAGTTCAGAGAATGTCCTGGCCAAATTTTGTAAATCTGGTCAAAGAATTTGATGGTAGTCACGGAACAAACAGATAGAGGAAATACCAAAAGATTGTGTTAAAACAGGACTTGCTCCACTTAGTCAAGAAATACCTATGTGTGTAGGAAAACAGAAATTATCTTAACATATTCTTTTAAATTAATGTAATTGAATTCTAATTTTTGATTTCTGCAAATTACATGATTTAATACTAGATCAATGTATATAAACTATTTTAAACGCTCCCATTAAATAAAACCGTGTTTCAAATCAGGTGGGGATGTTTTGTTTGAAGTGTTTTAGGCTCTCTCTCTCTTTTTCTTGTAGGAGTCTCTAGAATAAATGTCTTCTTTGACATCCGTGATCGATTGAAGCAATATTGGGAAGGTTTGTTTGACCTTTGGCTTGTCCTTTCTTAACAAGATCAATTATTTTAAAAAACCTGTCAAAATGCATCTTGTAAAAAGCCAATTTCATATTGAATTGGTACCTATGATTAAAACAATCTGTCTAGGAACATTTAAATTGGAAACTAAAAAGTTTTATTTACAATATTGATACTATAATACTGCTAATATTACACTAAAATAATTATGTTTTTATTTTATATTATACCACAATATCTTACAAAATCAGATAATTTCACACGTTTAGTAAATTTGAGGTCCGAAGTATTAGCTCAATAGATTGAGCTAGGGGTCGCCGATTCTATTCTTGGCACTGCGGAAAAACGTGTTTTTAAGCACCACGACTTTCTACACTTTCGTGTTACATGTTTATATACTACTTATGTTAATGTATTAAGGATGCATTAGGTTGGATTTAGAGGAAGTGAACTGGCATTTGCTGATGCTTAGGTTCCGTTTTTTTCCAACTTAACAACATTTGTCTTGCCGATTTTTTACTGTAGCAGCAGAGTGAAAACATCCTATGGGCACATTCTAAAAAAAAAGTTTTCAGTTTTAAAAATAATCTAATCGTTACGGTATTACTAAATATTGAAATAATATCTAAATAGTTAATGTATTATCAAAAATATCGTTATAATAAATGGTATTTTAACAATGTAATTACTTTTAACCTTTTATGACAAACTGGCTCGCTTTGTCAGCGAATCGCTTTAATATTTAACTAAAGGCTCCTGAAAATATTAAGAGAGACTGAAGGGAAGAAGGGCTAATATTTTTGAATACATCGATTAACGCCAGTGGGGGGGAGGGGGGTTGCAGGGGGTAAGTCACCAACATTTTTATCTCTTTTACTTTTAGATTTTTTGTTCATTATTTTATAACCTTTTTATTACTATTATTTTTAATGAGACAGAGGTTGCGGCTTATTTGTATTAAACAGAGATCAAGTGCTACGCAAATTTTAAGCCTCGCCTAGAGCGTGTTAAACCCTTTTGCCAGCCCTGTGTAGCTGTCTAGTGTGGGTTAGTTGAGCTATCATAATGACTTCCAAAATAATTGCCGGGCACATTGGTTCTGTATTTTTTAAATCTTTTTATCGCAGTCATGATCATTATTGAGTACATTTATAATCAATAAAACAATCACCGATGGGCACACGGGTTAAACGTGAACCTCGTTTGTATTGGTTTGTCATTAATAAGGAGATCAGGATCTGAATCCCGGCAGGGTAGTCGGAGGAAGATTTTTCTTCAACTGTCTTTTATTCTCACTACACGCAAATAAAATTACTATTAAAAAGCCACATGGCTGACTCACTAACTGACATTAATGTTTACCCACTTCCAGAGGAGCAAGAAACTTGAAATTTGGCAATTTGGCTTTTATCCTGTAATCGACAGGAAAGTCCCAAAAAGTTGGGGGGAAAAATTATACCCCGAAAAAATTCAAAATGTCGGAGCAACTTTAAAGTCGATGGGGACCTTTCTTTGGAGGTGTATTGTGGGTAAACGGTAAGACCTATAAAAACGGTTCTGGAATTACATTAATTTATATCCACCCGCAAAGAAAACTCACCGGGAGTTTGGAAGTGGAGCCCCCAACGAGCAAAGCTAGTTTGATTTATATAAATTCTACCAACACTAATAGTTTAATTACATACATATAGACCAGACAGAGGAAAATTAGATTAGATTTGAACGCGTGTAGAATAACGCTTATGGGACTAAAATCGGAGCTAAACCATTGCCTTAGATTTGTAGTTGGACTTTATCACCACTGTGACACATCCGTGTATACATAATGGTTGACGAATATTAAACAAACTTTGCTTTAACATATAATTATACATTTTATTTATTCTTTAGATCAATACCGATGTTTTAGAAAATAGAATTGGTTGAAACTAGCATCCAGCATTAACATCATTTATTTATTTTCTACTATCAAAGCAGGTCGACAGAGAACAATTTGAATAGCCAATATTAGGAATATAAATTATTTTATACTTTTATTCAGGTCGCATGTGTTCCATTACCGATCGATTGCACTAAATGTCATATATGCATATGGTTGTGTTTCAAATTACGTTTACGTGATTGCACTTATAGTTCTAAATAAGTTACGCATTTTAAAACCGCTTTCTTTTACTTAACCATTTCTAGAAGTGTGGTAATATCTTAAATCGTAATTAAATATAATTTAAAAACGACATCTTGACATGGAAATCGAGACCGATACCTTTGATTTGGCGCTATAATTCTCTATCAGTGATTTATCCAGGAATTGTCCCATGTTCAGTATCATCCTTAAGTCAAAATTTGGAGTATCGTCTGTGATGGACGTGTCAGTTATCGGCTCTTAGAACTATAATTGAATCACGGCCACCGTTGGCCGTTTACTTTCGACCGTACCTTGAACTGAGTGGTAGACAGATCACTGTAGCGCTAAGAAATAGCTTCCGGGTTTTATTTTTGTGTCCATGTGGGGTTTTAAAAAATATATATCAAATTATTTGGAATATATAACCAAAGATGTTTGTATGAGTAACCACAGCTAATTTCTAAATGACTCGCTTAAGTGGCTGAGAGGTCTAAAGAACTATTCTCGTGTTGAACTGACCTGCTGACGAGGATATCATGGTTCGAATCCCATTCAAGTCTACTGAGGATGGTTTCCCTCTAATGGTTTCCCACTTTACTTCCACATTAATGCTGGTAGAGTACCTCTAAAACGCTTCCTTCCTCACACCTAGCCCATTAAATTAATTAACATATCTGCGTATAGCCTGAACAGGTAAGGTAGTAAGAGGAAGTGATAAATTAAAATATAAAACTCCACCCTCATTAAAATGTGTGTTGGGTGATGTATGATTTTTCTTCTTCTGTTTTTAGGTGAGAGCGGTATGAAGGAAGAGCCTGGAGCTGCAAATAACGAAGACTAAACGAAAATGTAAATATTTTTATTTTGGCCCAGAACTATAAACTACAAATCAACTGAACAATCTGTCCATTCGTTCATTTCGACAGTGTTTATCTTCATTGGCTAGAGATTATTACGTCTACACGGTGCTTACAAACTCTAATCGAATCTTCAATGATAAATCAAAGAAAGTTAACTTTTACGTCGGGTCAAACTTTTACAAACGGTCTAGTTGACATAAAAATATATGTCAAAATATAATTAAAGAATATTATATTCAATTTTTTTTTATTTAGAATATGTTTTTATCTTACTGTAAGAATGTGTTTTTCTCAGTTAATATGTATTATAACTCTATGCCAAAATATAAATAATATACCTAATATTATCATTGTCCTGACAAAGCTGAGATAATTTGATAGAATTCTGTAAAAGATTACGTGATTGTTTTGTAAAATAACGTAGAAGTACTTAAAATAATAAATATTAATTGAATATGCTTAAATATTAATTGAAGGTGGTTAGCTCATGAATCCTGTTCAAATAAAATTTATTAAACCTTTTTTAAAATAAATATTTCAGTGACAGGATACTACAAACATACACATTTTTGGAAATATTTTGATTTAGTTAAGCTTCATACTATCATTGTACAAATTAAATGTGTAATACTGAATATTAATCATATAAAATAGAGTTGAATTATAAACTATAAACATCTTTTTATATATTAACTTTAATTTTAAAATGCAATAAGCTACAATATTTAAATATCTATTCTGAAAAAATATATAAACCAAATAATTCAATAATTGTTATTCAAAATTAATGATCACCCTAAATATTAATTCCAGTAACATTTGTCTTGAGTTTTTTCAGATATTTACAAATATCAAAATGGGTTCTCATGTAAATCTACACAAACTATTATATTTTAAACACATTTGCCAATCATGTTTGAGGCCCAGAATGACGTTGAAAAATATGTACATAAATAATAAAATATATTGGTTGAAAATAAATCCAATGTATTTGAATTATGCTGTATACAATAACTTTACATTAAGTATGTTTAAAATAAGAGCATCCCTTTTAAAATATATCACATCTATTTTTGTTTAACATTGGCTTGTATTAATCTTACATTTTATGGTTGACAGATTTCCACCTCATTTTAGTACTTTTTTAAACAATGTATTTGCTTAAAGTACTTAAATGCACATATTTGTAAACTTTTAAATTTTACTTGATAAGTTTATGCATGGAAGATCTATAGAAAATTTACATACAAATATTATACATTTAAATGGCTTAGATGTCTTAAAATTATGTACAATTTATTTATAGATAATTTTGAGTAGATAGTGGAGAAGTTAAAACGTTTAACTATTGGTAAAACAGGTTTAATTTTAAACCAAGATGACGATGTAGAAGAGAATATATATTTTTACTATAAAAAATGAGTAAGGTAAAATTAAAAAAAAATATTAATTCAATAAAATATGTTTTTAAAAATCCGTTGGGAAATTCCTTTTGATAATAGGTAAAAACTTTGTTATTTTAGTTGTGTGGAGAAGAACACGTATATTTTCCTTGACTAAGTAAAATGTATTCGAAAAAGAAGAAGCTTTACTCTTCAATGACTCGTGTAAAATATTAACTAGTTTAACCGATCGCAAGTAGTTCCCTTCTTCCCCTCTGACCCATCAGAGAAAGTAAGCATCGAGTCGACGTTATATCGATTGTACAACCACTGTCCCCCATAATGAATTTAATTTATTTTGAACTATACCAAAATTCCCTTTCGCCCATATTGATTTCACAATTTCAATCATACTAAACTTGTCAACCTATGCTGTTTATAATTTCAATTCAGAATAAAATACAAAATTGTCTGTTTATATAACTTGTGAATTAATTTAATTTAAAATATCAGATTTGTTACTCTATATAAATAAAAAGTTAATGTGTGACAAATGTGTTGTGATAAATGTGTATATCTGTTGTAATTATTGAACCTCATCATGTATAGCCTCTATTGTGAAATGGATGATTCATCCGAATTATGTAATACTATTTATTTAAATCTTCAGATTCTTAGTGTACCAAAAAATAATCTCCTATCTTCTCACTAAAAGTGATATTTTTATGAATAAAAAACCAACCTACTTCAACGTGTTTTTTTATTTCTTTGCAAAGTGAAATCTCAAAATAAATTTTCATATTAACATGGACTTTATACTCTAGATGTATATGTAATAGTTTCTTTTTACTATTTTAAAGTAGCTAGCTTCGGTGGTCGCATGATCTATGGCGCTACTATTTAAGTAGACTAAACTGCTGATAACGTGGGGATTAAGGTTCGAATATAGGTTGGTTGTATTTCTAGAATTGTTTTTACAGTCACACGTAAATAAAATGTAGATACACGTCCTCTAAATACAACCCTCCTCATCCCTAAAACCACTAGCATAATTAGAGCATAAGCATATAACCTGAAGATTATTAAGACGTAGTTATAAAAACATTTAAAGTGGGATCCACTATTCTGCCCCTAGGCAAGCCCCTTTCGCCATAACTATGCTGTTATGGCTTTCGGTTAGCACCATTTCACAATAGATCCACTACTTACCTTCCATTAACACAATTTTACTAAAGATCTGCGGTACAGCCCTTCAATTAGCACCGTTTTGCAATAACTCTGCTATACTTTCCTTAAGTTAGCATCATTTTGAATTAGCTCTGCTGCACTACCCTTTAGTTATTACGATTTTGCAATAGCTTTACTATGCCACCCTTTGGTTAGCAACCTTTTACGTTAGCTCTTGTATACTTACCTTCAAATACAGCAGTTTAACAATATATCTACGGTACTGCCCTCTGTTAATATTAGCATCGTTTTTCAATATCTCTAATATACTACCCTTCGGTTAGCATATTTTTCAATAGCTCTGCTATACTTACCTTCGATTAGCGCAGTTTTACAATAGATTTGATATATTCCCCTTCGGTTAGAGCTCTGATATACTGTTCCTAGGTTTGCATAATATCTTTCTAACCCTTTGGTATCGCAATAAATCTACTATACTGCTCTTTTGTTAGCGTCATATCACAGTAGATCTGCGATTCTACCTTCGGTTAGCTCCGTATATAAATATATCTACTATACTGACCTTCAGTTAGCAACATTTCGCCAAATATTGGCTACAAGTGAGTATGAAATTGTATGTCAAATCTCATTCCTGTGAAATGGGGGTGGTTTTCCACTTGTTATCTATTACTGTAGTTTTCATTATCTCTACACGCTAATGTGGGCGTATTTAATAAATACACCCCTTCCTTCCCACCCCTTATATAATAAGTTTAATAAGCTTCTTATTAAACATGTTAGCAAAAATAAGGCGCTCTTAAATGTTTAATACCTTTGCTATCAATAAATATCTAACGTGCTTGATTTTATTGCTATTAAATGTAGATTCAACTAATTTTGAACTGAACATTCTTATTAGTACGCTCTGAGCAGTGTACTTGCAAGAATACTGAAGAAAGGGTGATTTAAAAACTACAAATATAATTTTATTGCAAACCACAATGAAACTATGAAGATACATTATTATTATTATTACTACTGTGGTTGTCATAGCTTGCAGCCTTATATAAACTAGAGTGTGTGAGAATGACGTAAGCCTATGAACTCACACAGTCATCTCTCTTGACTCAACAGTTGAGTATTCAGACTAGATCGTGTTTTTAAACATAATCGGTTATTTTTCTAAGAATCATAACACAGAACTTTGTCAAAATTAATATCTTAGGGGAAGCACCCCTCCTTTTTGGGTTCATAACAGAGGGTTTTGGACCTTAAGAGAGAAGAGGAAGGGCTGGACAGACGTACGCCAGCTGCTAGTGGGGCTAGTCTATTGTGTTCTACATACTCGGCTACCAAATTTAGCCAACTTGTCAGGAGCATATATTAAAGCTTGAATCACTGTTATGTACGGTGGAGTACGCCCCAAAACATCTTAGTTAGAGTCAGAGTTAGATAAAAAAAAACAGCGCAGACCCAGGCGGTTGAGTGTTCAACACCAACTAGTGTAATAGGATTGAAGATAAGTCAGGACATGGACTTCTGATTAGGGACATTGACAGAACGAGTACTTTTTTTCCCAAAACTCTTCAAATTTTCCAACCTTTCAATTAGTTTTAAATCCTAAATTATATTATACACTAGTATCTTAATTACTCTGATTTTCAAAAAACCAAATCAAACGAACCTCGCAATTATTTGCCACTACCCATCCATCCCTCCGTTCCCATCCTAACACGAGAGATCCACGGGACGGGGTAGTGACATTATTATTATTATTTATATTTCTAAACCTCTACCGTAATAAGTCTGTCACCACAACTTATCTTACAATTCTGAACCAATCTAAGCCTTCGAGGTCTTAATAATTTCGTCCCGAAGTGCAGATTTGCAACTATTTTTCATAATTTTTAAAATTGTATTTATGAAGAAGGTATGTGACTTTTATATATATCAGAAGTTTTTTTGAATATATTAAAGGTCAGTTGTCATTTATTGAGTTCAATTCTTAAAATTATAACCATTAGCTACAAAATCGCATGATTGGATGAACCAATTAAGATCTCAACTGTTAACAGTCTGTTAAGAATTGTAGGATATGCTTTGGTGATAAACTTATATTTAATTACTAAGCAAGCAGTGAAGTAACCGGCCTAACACTGGGACCATATTTTGGGGTAAAAGGGTTAAAAATGTTTAAGAAGTGCAAAAAGAGTAGAAATAGTAAAAAATTAGATCTGATAAGAAAATTAAAAAAAGTTAGAAAGGGTCAAAGAGATTGAAAGGGCAAAAAAAAGACAATATATATAAAAGACAAAATGGGAAGATGTTTTTAAAAAAAGTCAAAAACTATATAAAAGACAAAAAGGGTGAAAGGAAAAAAAATAAATCTAATCAAAATAAGAGGGTATATATGTTAAAAGTGGTGAAAGCAATAGAAATGGTTGAAAATTCAAAAGGGTAAAAACGTAAGTCAGTTAAAAGTGAATCCTATCTTAACTCTTAAATTTCAACTTCCAACTGTACATGTTCGTAGACAGGGGCTATCATAACCCACATTGCATAATTGTCTGAATTGTATAACTAGATCTATCTCGTGGTGTAAATATATCTTAAATTTTTTCCATATTTAATTGATTTAAAAAATCAAATACAGTGGAGAAGAATCACTGATGTGTGGTGACTTTCATCAAACATTACCTGTATTAGATCATAATGTCAAAAGTACATCTGTATAAGTTTTACAGGAGCACTATTGTCTTTGAACTAAATGTCAGTATATGATAGTAACAGGCAGTTTGATAAAGCTCGTAAAAAGACAAATTAATGAACAAGCCATAGTTGTAAATTTAATAATCGATAAAGCAACTTTGGCTCCAAAAAATTAAGACAACGCCAATATAAAGAGAGAAATTCCATGGAAATTTCCTGACAATATTTGAAGTTATTTCAATATTGACGTTATTGTTCACAATGATATCAGTGGACAACTACAGTCTCATCCAGAGTTTTTAAACGGCCTGGAAGTAAGCGGACTGCCCAAACACAAACTGGAGCTAGAAGAAAACGTCATTGCGATTCGTATGCTTGGATTAAATACAAATAAGTGTTTGTTAAATGGTAAAATAATGCGAGTGAAACGTATGCACAATAACACCATTCCTTACGAAGTAAATAAAAATGTTCTGAAGAAGGGGAGTACCGAATTGTAATGATATTGATTAGGATTAATCTAAATTATGTAAAAAGTCATGGATGAAGGTAATTTTTCTTTAAAGTAATATAAGTAGAGTATCCTTTTAAGATTCATCCAGGAAGAAACACGCGATTCTCAGAAACGAAGTGAAAAGGATTTCACCCCTAAAATATATTTCTTATACAATTTTTCTGGTTAAAATATCTACTGCGTCAAATCTTGTTAAAAGGAACAACTTCATAGTATTTGGCAGAAAATGCCATTTCTCTATACCAATAAGAAGCTAGCCTTCACAAAACCGGTCGCCAGGACTCTTTCTATTAGTTGAACTTTACACTCTTGAAAAGGGGAGAGAAAGGCAAGGGGTATGTCATATATAAACCATTGTGCGTATGTTGAAGTCATCTCCGGGGACCAAACATCGCACCGAGATCCCGCTCACGCACAAGTCAGTCACAGTCTAACATAAGATCACATCAAAATCACAAGTGTGCAGTGATATGAAACATTTAGTTAAAATATGTACAAGTAATTTACAGGTGTAATTCAAATAAACCGTGTGTGAAATAACAGCCATCAACATTTCTCTTTCTTTAATTATATTAAAATACTGATTTAATTAGTGCTCGAACACGTAGCTATAAACAGCTGACTAAATGGTATATTTTCCGTACAGTGATGATAGGGGCACGATATTCAACCTATAAAAATCACAGCATTTTATATCAAGGAATTAATCCGTTGTGTATCAATCGACGCCCGAAGCGGGCCGATCGACGCCAAAGAGTGGTGCGATAAACCGATAGAATTACAATTGGCGCCCAAAGCGCGGCGTGAATAATCCATATTATTACAGTATCACCACTACTATTTGTATTGTTAATGGAAATTGTCATTAATAAAGTGGCAGGAAAATACTGAGAGGAAAGAATGAAAACCAAGATGTTTACTGATGACTTGATGATATCGTTGGAGACGAAAGAGAAAGTACCGGAATGAAGTGAGGAAGTGAAAGAGTGTGGAATGAAATTTAGCATAGTGACAAGGAAGAGGATAAGGCCTAGCAAAGCTATCAAGTTGGATAGAGAAGAGATGAGAAAATTAAAGTACATATAGTAAAATATTTTGGAAGCATTATTGAGGCAAAAGGTGTAAATAGAGAAGATATAATGAGAAGAAGACCTTAGGGAGAATTTTTATATATGTGTATAAGAGACCTGCTATGAAGAATAGAAGTGCCCTTGAAGTGTAAGAAAGTATTGTACAGGGCGTATTTTGTACGAATGGTCACAAATACGGCAGAGACTTGGACAGTGAGTGTAAGAGAGGCTAGGAAAGTGGAAGCCTTAGGAATTAATTTTGTGGGGAGCATTATAGCTGTCACCAGAAGAAACAAGATTATTAATGAAGCTATCCGGGAAATAGTGGGGGTTCAGGGAGTACATGAGAAGTAGGAGAAGCAATATTGAGATGATTGAACATGCTATAATGGTGGGGAAGGAAAGGATTCCTAATACAATTTCGGAAACGAAGTATTCAGGAAAATTACAAAATGATCCCAAGAAAGTTGTATGAGGAACAGATAACAGAAAGTGTGTGAGAGGAGAAGAATGAAAGCAGTTAAAGTAGGAAGAATGGTGGAAAGATAGGGGATGATGGAGCCCTTTTACTAAACTGACCCGGCCACAGGCTGAAAACAGTTGATGATGTTGATGATGATGATGTTGATGATAGTGAATTACTGACTGTAGTATCACGTGGAGAACGAGTAATTATTCCCAGAGTGAAATCATCTCTTTCATAAAACGTTTTTCCATTAAAATAACGCACGCAATTTCTGTTGACAGCTTCTTTTACCATGACCTCTAATAAGAGTCAAGGTCAAACGTTTAAAAAGTTGGGTTATTATAACCTAAACGGGTCTTTGCACATTGACACTTATACGTTGCACTCAGCTTAATACGCTCATTCAATGCGTTAAAATATTAATAACTTAAGAAAAATCAGTTGATGTAAAGAAAAATGTGTTTTAAAATGCATGTTTCATTAGAAGGCGAGATTTTTGCAAGGACATCTAGATATTATTACGCGGTATCAATACTCTTCATCAAAAGTGACAGATGAATTTCACATGGATAGATTGACGTAAATTATTTGAATACATTATAAAAGTAATGACCTTTGTTGCTTTTGGATAATGGTCTTCCTATCGTGTTTTTATTTCATTAAAAAACTATCTATCCTACCTTATATTTACAACTAAATTTAACAAGATTGTTTTCATTATGTTATAGATTATAACGCGGAAATCCGTATCAACATAAAAGTTCAATTAACTTTCACATAGCTGAAAACCCAGTCTATACGGTCTTGAATTTAGTCCACGTACCCACCAATGTGGCTATAAAATTTACTAAAATATCCATAAGCGAAATAAATCCTAATAAATACCAAGGGGAACACTATCAATTACATAGTTCAAAGTTTTAGAATAATATTTCCAATAGAAATGTAAAAAAAAAAATTTGCCATTACAAAGTGTATATGAAATAATTGTTAACCAAACGATATTCACACGTTAGTTTAGTACTAAAATAATAATTTCCACGAGTAAACTAGGTGTATAAGACCCATACTTCAGTAAATATAGAACATGCCTGTCATTCTGTTTACTGAAATATTTGTCTAAGTATAGCTTTGCCATTTGGCTAATGGAATTGATTTAGTGTTCACTCAGCCGAGTCAATCATAACAAACGTGTTTGCTCCTAAAGGTTTTTAACTACTAGTCTTTGAGTTAACAATGCAATAATAGTGAGATTTAAAAGTCATTTAGGGAACCCCTTTTCCATTGACACACTTGATTCGTATATTTTAAATTCAAGAGGTATCTAGGTGTTAAGTATATGAAGATAATAAAATGCATGACAGACAAATTTATAAGTATTTACAATCCAATTTTCATAGGACAGCTAGAAAATAACTTACTTTATCTACTTTCACGATTTCATATGAACTTGTATCCTAATGCTGCAACTTTTGAAAAATTATATCATTAACATACCCATAAATTAATAGCATTAATACGGGTAGTAAGACGCGGTGCTAAATATTATTATTAATAGCATTAATGAGAGTAGAGTAATATCAATTTGTGTCACAACAAATGTTGTATTTACAGCAAAAATTCTCTATGAAAAAAGCTGTAGATATTCCATATGCCAGCTAATTTGATAATAAATATGCATATGATATTTCGGTCGATATAAGCTGTATTTACTCTTTACCAGTGATAACGCAGACAAGATAATGTCTAATCTAGTTTGTATTACTGGTGACTGGGAGGTCAAGGTTTGACAACTGTTCGAGTTTACTGAGGTAGTTTTCCTTAAAAGTGTTCCCACCATCCCGAAATTAAAATGAATGTACTTTTCTTATAAATTCAATTTTTCTCATCCCTGTCCTAAAAGTGTACATATGTGGATGGTCCATACGTGATTTTAAAAAAACTGTGAATTTAAAGTATTATTAGTTACAAAAGTTGACACGAATAGTTATATATTTGACCAGAATATTTATGAAATGATGACCAAAAATATTAACTAAATTCACTCATATTTGAATCAATATTTTTGTAACTAATAATACTTTTATATATATATATATATATA
>CABFOW010000026.1:461095-516287 GCA_902141385.1 Timema californicum
TATATATATTCACTTATTTACACTACACACAGAAGAAGTTTCACCCGTTAATCGTATGGATAGTCTGCATTAAAATCATTTCAAATCAGGTCGTTATCAATCTGGCATCTAGTTATTTTATAGTGGCTCTTTTGTAAAATACTAAACTATGTCAATCTAAAACAAATTATGGCAACCTATAAATTAAATTTTTGAAACAAAAGAGAACCCACCCCACGTTGTATAGCAATAATGAGTGCACGAACGAACCATAGATAATGAAATATTGCCAGTTGTTCCTAATTAAAAATTACCATAAAATATAGCCAAAGAAATAGACTTTTTTCAGATTTTCTAATTTTCAGGTAGTTTTCTCATTCTTCCCCCTTTTTTCCCGATGGAAAATCACTCTACATATATAAGTCGAGCTATGACATACGTAGATAAAAACTAAAATATATTATTTTGATCAATTTTGGACACAATGGTGTTATTTCAGTACCTTATTGGGCTTATCATCCTCAAAATGTCTACTCTACCACTTTTACCCATAATTGTAAAATAAAAGAACCAACGGGAAAACACTTGCCCCTGAATAAATGTGTTACAGAAACATATTGAATAAGACTTCACGGTTTCCTAAAAAGCATTATGGTTCATCTTGATATGCCAACAACACATGTTTATTTGAATTATTATGTCAACACTAATTGAGCTATAATTATTTCCTATACTATTAGTGATGTAATGGCAACATCTATATACCCCCTTTACAATTAAATAAAAAATTGTGTTTGCTTAATGTAGGTTTATCTATTTTCCTATGAGATAATTAAATTTACTACCACACTAATGCTGTTAAATTTTATTTATACAAGTTTAATAAGCTTTGATTAGTCCCTTTTATCAGCCCTCAATTTAAAAATAACCAATTTTCAAATCCTTATAGTTATCTGGGTTAGTCCCTCTACCTGCCAGCTAAATTACAATTTTATATACACTGAGAAGTGTATTTTTCTATTAGTTTGGAAAATATCAAGCTACCTCCATTACCTAGAGCGTGGTTTTCAAATTTCAACTAATAATACTCATAATTAATTATATGGGGCGGTATTTATTTCTATCTGCAGACCAAATTTCAATTTCATAATCCTATGAATTTTTTAAATATTTGTTTGGTCAACTTTAAACCCTCCATTTTGTTCTATAATTATTTGTTACTGAGCCTTAAAGAACCACGCCAAATACTTAAAAGTTCTTTAGCACTTTACGCGGACACCACCAACAATAGTCGTGATAGCACCATATTCCACACATTTCCTTTTGGCACGCTCATTCAAAATCACCTTATGTGTGTATGTATATATATATATATATATCAGATCATACATAAATACATTTTATAAGATTTAACACCGCCTACAAATAAATATGGACTTAACCCTTACAGACAAATAAATTAAACACTTCCAGGAATATGGGATTTATTACTGTTATTTATTACTGTAGTTTTCCAATCATCACCCTATGCTAGTGAAATTGTACTACCAATAAATTATCCCCCTTACACAAATCCCTACGCTTTTTTAAGCCGTTTATAACCCTTGGGTTGAACGTACTAATAAAAAAAATTAATCGTCTTATAATTTATCCTCACGTCCCTAAGCTACTGAGGAAATTTCACGCACCAATTTTATCGTGTGTTCTACAGTAAGGGTTTGTTTGTTAAACTTAGGAAACATATTGGAATATTGTAAAAAATTAAATTGAGTATTTAAAATGAGGATGTAAGGGACGCGATAAAAGATTATTGTTTTTGCAGTTTTTATAGTAAAATATATTTGGTTCAAAAGAAATCAAATGTTGCATCAGTACAAATATATAATTTAATATTCTTCACATGGTGACGTCACCAGTTTTTGAATATCTATCAAGTATTTCCTGGAGTTTAATGACAACTTTTTTTCCTTCATTTAAAAGATTTGTCGTCTAATGCCTTCATGCTCATTACAAATATTCAAGAACTGTTGCTATAACCATAATAGGATAATTAAATTTAATGTTTATACTGAAGCGGTAATTTATTTATTTGTGCCCAAAAAAAGTCTAGCTATAAAAACTGCGAAAACGTTAACCTTTTCTCACATTCCCTACATCCCCAACCTAAAGCCTCTAAATATTATGCAGAGTTAGTTTAGTATCAGCGTATTTGACGAGCGTATTTGACTATGACCCGTAAGATTGGAATCAAGTTATCGAGTTGGTTGTCCAATGTCCGTGCTAATCATGATAAATTTCCCTTAAGTCATCCTCCTCCTCATTATACTTAAATAAGACTCATATTTAAACATGATGTTAAACATAGTTCAAACATCAATTCATTGTTCAAGTGGTTAAATGGGTAAAATAATCGACCCTTAGTCAATTAAAAAAAATAGTATTGAGTCTTACTACCCATTCGGGCTGTACACATATATACTAAATAAGAGAATGTGTTAAGTATGAAAAAGGCCGTATTTTATATTAAATGTACCTACATTTTAGTGTATGCGGAGTGTAAAAACATTGGGAGTGTAAAACCTCAAACCAAGATTACAGCTCTGATCTCCCCGTCATCGGCAGTTCAGTCTATTGTAGAGGGACGCTTAGACCATTTGACTACCGAAGCGGGTCAAAGTATATTGATTCGTGGTTTGATTCCAGGTAATGTTGATGAATATTTATTGAACTCATATTCATCATGATTTCTAATGAATAACTATCTTATAGTCAGGGATATGTACTTAGGTGTGTGTCTTTAGGTATAGAGTATTTATTAGGTTGGGTTAGTACACCCATCCTAAATTAAAAAGCTGACCTCCCTTTCACTGTAATATAAGTTAAGACAATTATTTTGTCTGCGTGTCCATCTGTGCAGATCATGGGATTAATAACTTATCTTATAGTTATAATAACGATGGTAATAATATGTCTCCATATTTTATTAGTGACCAATCCTAGCTTTATTCAAGAATGAGCATAGTTAATAACTATTCAACTGTAAAAATTAAAATTCAATAAAAGTGAATAAATAATATTTTGCAGAAATAATCCATTTTGAGTCTCACTGGTAATAATAGCACATTAGTGAGACACCTGTATCAGTGGGCTAAGGCTCCGAGGGAGTGATATTCAACATAACCCCGGGACGCAGACAAATATTATATCCAGACACTCAACCTCCAGATTAAAATGGTTGCGCTCCTTTTGGCTGCTTGATTCCAACACTAGAATTACTGCGGTTGGTCCTCTCATCACCCAGCAGTGACACTAGCGAAGCCCAGTGTTGAAGGACTCAAGCTGTCAAAAGGAGTGGATCAAAACTCCCGTAAGGTTGAGAGTATGTTTATTACTTTTCTGTGCCCCGGGGCAACGCAAAGACATCTATATAATATCTACATATCTATACATCCACATAGTTCATGATAAACCCTGACTAATCAGGGTAAGATTTAAAGAACTGTAAGTAAGGAAATGTGATCTAGCTTCAAGAGTTTTATTTTAGATGTAGATTATAGAATATGTTTAAATAATTAAGCACCAACAATTTTGTTGATACAAAGTTGAAGAAATAATAAATTCTGAGAGTATACAAATAAAAAAAGGTTTAATACCCCTCGTCTAAGGCATCACTCTTTCAAAATAATGAATTGATGGTGATGAGGAGGTTAGGGGTTCAAATGCCTGTCGGGTGTAAAGAGGAAGCTTGTTAATAAATTGCTTTCCATTCTTCCTCCATGCAAATGAGGGTACAATGTATATAAAATGATCCCTTACCCATTCCTACCACGCTAGTGTAAACATGTAGATAGCCCGAATGGGTCTGTAATGCTCCCGGGCAAGCCTAAACAATCTGTAGGTGCACATACAGTATTGATTGAGTCAAAATATCGACTGTAGAATATTATGGAATGGCTCTAAATCGAACAGCCACAAGTTCATGTACGCCTTCGTTTATATCGTAAAGGCAGTGGGAGTTAAATATAGCACCTTATAACTTATTTACAAGTGTTTTGAATGTCAAAGGTCCTAGCGTGACGCCATACCAAGCGAGGTATTAAACTGGATAGGTGTGGGTGTAGAATAATCATAAATTGTAAATTCACTCTTCATATTCCCTCTTCCGATCGATACGTAAATAAAGCTCCAGATTTATCCTTTCCACAAACATATTTTATTCCATGACAAGTGAAGTCGATTTATAGGCCAATTGTCATATTAATGGCTTTATCCTAATTCTAGAAAAAATATTAGATATCATGTAAGCTTCAGCTGTCATTTTTTATAGTGTCGATTTCCATAAAATACCACTAGTAATGTGTTATCAATATTGGCGGAGAAAAATAGTATGTACTTTCTGAAAGGCCCTTCCTTTCAAAATTAAAACCGTACAAACCTTTGTTTTTTTTTACACTACAAATTATATTTGAAGGTAAATGTATATGACTCTCTTTAGTAGCTTTTAAACTGTAATATAAAGGCCTATGTTAGAGATGTGAAAAAAGTATGGATACTTTAATAATATTGATATATTCATTTAGATACTAGTATTTTTTTACTCGATACTTTTACCGATGTTAGTACTCACGCTACTATATTGTATCGGGATCGTAAGAAACAACTTTTTTGTTATCTTCCCTCATGATTAGATGAAATGTTTACTATAGTTAAAGAAGGTTACAAAATAGATTGAAAAAATAAATTACCTATAATATTTAGCTAATAAGTCTCTTTCCATCAGCCCCATTTTTATATACTTTTTGAAAACTGGTATGATACAACCTTTTATAATATCCATTATCCAATACTATTTATTATACCTTCCAAGTTCCAACACAGAACCTAGAAGCGATATACCTAAATATACTATAACAAGGTTAAATTGTAATTTTCATTGTTTGAAAATAAATGAATGAAAATACATATATTATTACTATGCAAAAGTTGAAATTATTATTTGATAAAAAACATTTTTCCAGGTTAAAATTTCAATACCAATACCTATACTTTTCTTTCGATACTAAAACGGTATTGATACTCTTATTCCGATATTTTAAATCCCTAGCTTATGTTGCCGTGATCCAGGAACATGAAGCTAACAGATCTGACTTAAAGTCTGATTTCATAAAGCGCTGATACACTACCACCCATTCTCAAGTCCCCGTGACTACTTTTGAAATTGTGATAGTGGATGCTTAACGTTTCTTTCAATGGATCACAGCCTATAGATTATCAGAAGAGTTTATGTTTTACCTGCGAAAAACGCTGATGTGTCGGTTTATCTACAGGGCTTATCACGTGGTTAGTCTGCTTGGCTCTAACATAGGCTGACAAAGACCGAGGTTAAGTATGATTCTGTCCCTCTCTTGTAAATATGTTTTAATACTATTTCTAAATTGTAAATTCTGATGCAGTCACTTCGGAAAATAATATTGTAATGGTGTCCATCAGATTTATATCCACACTGGATATTTTCGCTGAGGGAACTGCATGGTTACTGGTAGGAAAGAGCGTTGTCATTTTATTCTTTTTTGGTTGGTCAATCTTCCATCAAATATAAGACAAATTTCACAACGCTAGTTAGTAAAGTTTTCCAGTAGCTCCTTCTTGCCACCACCCCCACCCCCAACACCCCCTCCCGACATAACTGAGAGCAAGGAGATTTGGCAAAATTTAACTGACAGAGAGTGAAGATATAGCTCTTCTTCATAAGACCTGCAATTATCTCCGGCAATAATGTTGGGTGTACATACATAGAAATAAATAATGTCAGCAATTGTATACTCCTGCTAATGAACACAGGGTATAAACTTTATTCTAATTTCATCTGATGAACCTGGAATACACTTGCCAACATTTCTTAGGGTGGTTTTTCCAGATGGCCATTCTTCCTGCACGAAAATGCGAGTGTATTTACTTTAAATTGTAGCTTCTTTATCTCTACACCACAAGCCTAAATAATTAATATATACCCGCCTGGGTGGCCTAGTTAGCTAACGCGCTAGATATGTTGAGCTAGACTGCCGAGGATAGGGAGATTGAGGTTAGAATCTCAGTTGGGTGAACTAGGGGTGGTTTTCCTGAATAGTTTTCCACTCTCCTTCCCCACAAATGTGGGTTCACTTACTATAAATTCAACCGTCACAATTCCCAATACATTAGCGTAATTAGTACTTAAGAATATAACCCGAACGGGTAGTAAGACGCGGTGCTAAAAAAGGTAAATATATTTGTAAATATGCATATATATATATATATATGTTTATGTATTTAAGTATAGTTATGTATATAAGTATATGGATAAGTATAAGTATAAGTATACGGATATGTGTATAATATGAATAGAGTAGTGAGACATTAAGAGGGATAGGGAAAATATTTTATGTTAACTAAATATATAGGGTTCTCATTATTCTTTTGTGTGCTACGAGCTACGGGACTTCGCACGGACTTCCTCAATATACTGAATAAATAGGAGAAATCTATTCAAAACTCGCAATATATCTGAAATAAAATAATATACACTAACAAACCTAGGCACAAATTGCGCTATACTTACGTAAAATATTTTTTGACTCCCGGTTTTAAATGATTCTTTAAAAATCAAATTAAAAAATTTAGATCCTCATTTGTATATTTGGACCAATAAAAAATATCGATATTGTATTCACAAGGGAGAACACTTCGTATTAAAATTTTGACTTCTGGTTAAAATTTTAATAATTTTATTAAGAGGTGCACATCTTCAGGAATCACATTGCTATTAAATTCCTCATTTATATATTTTGAACAATAAAAATGTAAAAATTGACTATTGAGTCTAAGATGATAAAGATAAATCACTGTTGTACAAATCTTTCTCGTAAAGGAAAAAGAACATAAACTTTTTTAGAGATTTACTAATATTTAATTACTCTATGGAATTAGAGAATTATTCCGTTTAAACATGAGTGATATATTTATAAAACTAAAGTTCCAAAATTGTATTAACATATTTGCTAATATATCAGAAACTATTGGTTTTATAAAACATCAAATAAAAGTCTTATATTTTTAATAGTACTACAGTTTTGCAATTACAAGTTATTTAGTATCTCATATAGTAGCAGAGATGTGGAAATAACATTTCAAGGTACACTGAAAGGTACTATATACTATGTATACTCCATTCACAATAGTGGTGATCTTATCTGACAGTTAAAAAAAGTTACTAGAAAAAATCCCGAGCTCACCTGATTCGTAACTCTGATTTTATCATTTTGGCTAGTGATTAAAATTTCTCTCACATGTTCAAACAGTGAAAATATATTTTCAAATCCTTATATAGGTTTCTTATTTTTTTTATACTTACTCTTAGACTGCCAGAAAAATACCAAAGCTATAATGAACCAAATAATTCAATATTAACGCTGACCTAACTCCTAACAAACATTCTCCATTAGTTAAAATTATAAATTAATAAATTATTTTATTAAGATGGAAAGCATTTAACAAGATATATTAAATGTGTTTTATTAAAATTATTTGAGACTAGCAATCCCACACGTCGTTTCCCGTAACCCACTGTGGTATTGTGTTAGAAATAGCCTAATTAAAAAGCTAGTTAAAAATCCTGCTTTGAGGTGCATTCGGACCCCCTCACGTACACCTCTGTTAAGAATTTCAGATCTCTACGTGCCGTAGATTTGGCTGGGCATCGCACACAAACAAACACACATACAAACAATTCCTTTTCTATACTAATATTATAAAGAGGGAAGATTTGAGGTTTTTTTGTAATGAGGAATAAATTACATTTTCAAAATAAAATATAGCCTATGTTACTTGCTGATAATGTAGCTTTATATTGGTAAAAGAATTTTTTAAATCGGTCCTGTAGTTTTTGAGTTTATCCATTACAAACAAAAAATAAATTCTTTCCTCTTTATAATATTAGTATAGATGCCTTTTCTTGATCAATTGATTATATCATCACACAGCTTACAAACTAAATTAGATATTTTCTCCTTCAATCCCCGGATGGTCTAAGGTGTCACTCTCGTGTTAGACTGTCTTGCTGATGAGAAGATTGGGGTCTGAATCCTGATCCTGTCTAAGGAACATGGGTTTTTCTAAATGGTTTCCCACTCTCCTTCCACAAAAACACGGGTATATTACCTCTAAACTGCTTACTTTCTCATCCCTACTATATTAAAATAATAATCATGTATGCGTATAGCCTGAATAGCGGTTGTAAAAAATGCCATAGTATTGGACTTATTACCCAGTAGCCATCAATTATTCACAGACCAATGGGAAACTTCAATTTTACAGATCATGACCAAAATGGGACTCATAATTATTAAATAGGCAGATGTGATACTAATATCGGACAAAGTTAGAGAAGTTCCATTAGATAATACCCACATTCTATCTTAGTAACAATACATTGTAATTTCATACTTAAATGGCATACATTATTTATTTTCAAAATTACTCTCAATAAATATGAGGTGGATTAAACGTAAATTGATATCATCTCTGGATTTGTAGTTGTGAGAGAGTGAAAAATGTGTTACACCTGCTCAGAAAGAGTTAAAGAATATAGTGAAGGCGATGAGAAATATAGACAATCTCTGTAATCCGGATTTTTCGTGATTTTGCTGCACAAAGATTCGACAAATTGCTTTCCACTAGCTTAAAAAATAAAAATAAAATCCTCTTTCAGTGTTCAGTGGATGCCCAATTGTCGATTTTTCTTTGCTTGTTCTTACGTTTGACATCTTGTGATATTTTTTCGTGGACCGCAAAAGGAAAATGCGTCATAAGAACCAATATGGAAAGTAATTTTTTTCATAGAGACAAAATAGGAACTATTCAATATACTTTATTTATATAGACGTCTTACTACCTGTTTAAAGTATCCGAAGCTCGTAACAACAAAACAAAGGTCCCAGTATGATAAGAATGAATTTTAAGGAAGTGAACCAACATCATTGTGACAGAAATCTTGAAATCAGAGAACAAATCATATAAAAAAAGATTATGGGACTGAAAGCAGTAGTTTATTAAATGAAGAATACTAACAAAAACTTAAAAAACATTAGCCAAATAAAAAAATACTTCTGATTTTAATTGAACCCTCAAATAAATTAGATATATAATTGATAAATAGCTATGTATTAAACATTAAATTTATTAGAGTGTTTTTAATAATAAATTATAAATATATACTGGTTGAGTGTTAACCTATTTAAAAATATACTCGTATATTTTATAATATTTTTCTAGCTACTCTCCCATTCCTATAGTATAATGAATAAATCAACATCAGCTCCTATTGAAATTTAAATATTCTAACATGTGTAAATATTATGTAACCACAAATGGACATTGGGAAGACCTATATGCATATGGGAGGATAACGTTAGAATGGACCCAAAATGAGGTTGTGTATTGAGATGGACTGGATATAACTAGCTCAGGATTGGGATAGATGGTGTACTTTTGTAAGTGTGGTAATGATTTTTCGAGTTACTAATGTCATAAAGCTATTAAGTTTGTATCCACAAATAAATAAAATACAATACATTATAGTGTAGCGTGAGTGAGGTTTTTTCTTATATGAAAGTATAGTAAAGGATATTAAATATGCAAGCACCATTTATTTTAAATATTATGAAAAATTATTGATTTCCACCTGCAACTGCAGATACAAATGTAATCAGTATCTTCTAGTCTAGTTTTCAGGTTATGCGAAATTCAGGATAAAAATAAGGTCGGGTGTATTGAAGTTTTCATTTTTTCATATAATATTTTCACTCTCCCTCCACGTAAATGTAGATATGTTTCTTCTAAATTAAATTCTTACACTAAAAGTGCAATTCTTTTTATTGTTCGGACGGGTATTAGAATGAGAATCACGGTAAAAATATTCTAGTTAACGTTATCCTAAGAAAAATACATTCAGTTGGATGGGAACATATAAGAAGCTCCAAGAACACGAATCTACTGTAGATTTATCCTCCTTTCGGTACAGATTTTATCAGAGAAACGTTGAAAGAAGCCCTTTGAATTGCTTTTATAATCGTGCCCCCTTTAATCTGTCATAATGTTGGGTCAGAACCAACGACGATTAAGGCTAATAAATTGAGAGGTCTGGTTGAGTTCACAAAGTGGCCATTATAAACTAAACAACGATCTTCTAATAAATCACAAGACGTTCCATTACTTAAGTGGACTGCACAAAGAGAGGTAAAGAAATTTATCCAAAGAAACGGATTAACAGTTCTTTTAGATACACAGTTCAAACAAATAAATAGTTTTAAAAAATTTGATAGAACCAAGGATTTTTGTTATTAATTTTAGACATGAAGCAAAAGAAAAATGATGGTGTTTTTATTTAAAATTTTCTATTAAAAGAAAACTATAATAAACCATTTCACTTAGCATAAATTGAAATTTGTTAAAAAAAATCACGTTTTATATACAAAAAATTACAGAAAATTTGTCCATCTCGGGAATGTGAATTTTATACACCAAATTTATATTCATCACTGGAATCCTCAATAAAGACTTTCGCTGTAAAAAAAATAAGGCTAAATAAATAGTATTTATTTTTATTATATATTTTGGTTTACCCTGTGTCTTTTAATGTATAGTATTTTAAGTGTAACCTTTAAGTTGTATACTTATACCTTTATGTTATGAGTGTGATAGTTTCATACTTCATTCAGCTTGTTGAACGTAGAACATTATTTAATATTATTTTCAAAATTGTGGCTATACTTGGTACTACTAATATAGTCGAAAGTGACAAAGTCATAAGCTTTGTACGATATCCTAATTTAATGTTACGAGTAAACAAATTTGTGTTATAATGAAATTTAAAAAAATCACTGTCCTCAAACTGATAGGCTGAAAGAAAATACAGAAGCTGACTTGAAAGTGTCTTATGAGGTAGGGTTTTTGGGTATGTTACACTTTTTAGTTAGGATTTATCTCTTAATTTAAAGTTTTAAAAGGAAGGGAAGAGGAGAGGGGTGCAAGAATACTAATGTTAAATTGAATTAGTAATTATTTATTAAAAAAAAAGTATGATTGTAGAACCTTTAATTCATAATAAATGGCTGATATTATATTTATTGAATTGAACTATTTGTATATTTAGGTTTTGGGTTACTACGCATCACATAATTTATCTTGTGAAAAAATATAGATTTAGGTTTCAGTAGATAGTTATTTATATAAAGGTGCTCTAATTAATTTGGCGTGTGATTTAGTGTATAGCTTATCATCAAGAAATTTTGATTACATTCTACAATAAATCCGACAACTTAGCTCAGTTGGTAGCGTATTGTCTACTTAGCTAATGGTCTCAGGCTCGAATCCTGGCATAGCAAAAAAAAAATGGTGAAATTAGGATATAAGGATATACCCGTTCACAGTGATGAATTAACGGCTGAAGACTGGATGTTGTGCCTGTCCTAGTCATAAGTTAGATTATAAGGCATATGAAGCTACGACAGGTCTAGTAAGCCGTTAGCGGAAAATATATGGCTTGAATAAAAACTGTTCCAGGCCACAGGCTCGTGATATCCATCTCTTTATACTAATAGGAAATAGAGTGAAATTAAGAGCAAATATAACTAGATTAATGTGGAAGGAGGGTGTAGCAAAATTTAGGACAAGCCACCCTCAATGTATCAGAGCTGTATTTTAGTCCGAAACTCCCCTTCACTGGCAAACCAGACCAGAGAAGGGTAGTGCCTTAGCCCACGTACCCACCTATGAGAGTAAAATGTTCTTATTCAATGTAACTGATCAATAGTTTAAACATTGTTAGGATAATAAAATCTCCCAGGTTACGTTGGACATGCAGAGGGAATGGAATAATCTAAAATCGTGTTCAATTTGATGGCTGTGTGTGCACCAACCACTTAGTTATTCTTTCGCTAATCCATTATTGTTAAAAACTGGCTACAGTAGCCCCATGACTTCTTTGGTGCTGACTGACAGCTAGCAACTGACTTCAGACAGTCAACATTTAGGTATATACCTAAATTTTTACTGTCAGAAGTGACAGCTGCTAATCACATATATTTGCAGATCATATGGTTCGGCGTAGGAATACATAATTTGGTCTGGAAACTTTACAAAGCTTTCAGTCAGCACCAAAGAAGACATGGGGCTACTGTAGTTAAGCCTATCATAGCTCCGCCAGAGCCCTGATAGCCGTCACTTTCAAGGGTTCCAGCAGAGCTTTCACAGCTACTGTAGCAGTCAGGGGGCACACCTAGTCCCCACTGTACTTAATACAAAACGACACATATAGTCTGTCATTAAAAAAATCATTTGGGAATGGGGGTGGGGCTACGCTTAATTTGACTTCCCCATCTGTTTTTAATTTTAAATGTTTTTTCCTTGCAAAACTATTGAGGTGAAAAACTGTGAGAATAAAAACTTTTAAATTGGCATTAAAAATCCTACATTATAATGAATTGGGAGGGGGAAGCTATATTTAACTTGGGTTGGGGTGTAAAACGTGATACTTGGGTGCAAAATAGTGTAAAGCCATGGTATATTTTAATTTTGAGGGGAGTCAACTTGTAACTTCTCAAAGAGAGAGAAAGATAGATGGCGTACTTTTGTAAGTGCAGCAATAAACATTAGAGTTCCTAATGTCATAGGGGTAAATAAGTTAAAATGTTTTATCTTCTAAAAAAATACGATTATTAATTATACTACTATAAAGCCACATGGCTGACTCACTCACTGATATTAATGTTTACTCACTTCCAAACCAGATAGAAACTTGAAATTTGGCAAAATTATAGCTTTTAGCCTTTAACTGACGGGAAAATTCAAAAAGTAAAAAAAAAATAATAATAACCCCCGAAAAAAATTCAAAATGGTAGAGTAACTTTAAAGTCGGTGCGGACTTTTCTTTGGAGGTGTCTTGTGGCTAAACAGTGATATCTATCAAAAAACCGCTCTAGAAACCCATTAGTTTACATCCAATTGCAAAGAAAACTCACGGGGGTGTTTGAGGGCGTAGCCCCCGACGAGCCAAGCGAGTTGAGTTATAAAGTGCTACATCAACTCGAACATGACGTGTTGATTTGTTAGAGCTTAACTTGTTTATAACCTATGCCTTAGCACTTCACATTCAAAAGTATTGTATACATATTTAGTAAAGATAATATATTTTGATAAATAAGCCAAGCTCTTGGAAAATCAAGACTTCTGATGAGAATCTTTAATATAACTCTTGAATTTTTATTAGACTTTAAATTTATTTTTAATTTATTACCTATACATTATATATTTATTAGGCCCTAAGTTATGAGATAGTTCAAGTTTATCACGCTTAGTGTACCTTCCTTATTTTCCCTTTTAAGTGAACGTATTGGAAACAGAATGACATTGCTTGAGGGGGAATTTAACCAATATCGACGCAACCATCGGCAAATACACGCCAAGTATCAATATAGAGATATATGATGTTACAATGTAAGTATTGACGGTCCAAATATCATGAAATACGGGTGATATTCTATTGATACATCATATCTCCAATAAATATTCAATATAACGTGCAAATAATATAGTTTTTGGCAAACTATAAAACTCTGAAATAATTCAAATTATGGGTAGTAATTAAAGTAATTTTAACACTTATCATTTTATAGAATTTATCACTTTCATAATTATGATTTTATTTTCAAATTCTAATTACTGTATATCTTTAAACCGTTCGATGACCCGATTGAGACAAATGAAATATTGTTTACATGTATATTCTATTTTATTACCGTGTCTTACTGCCTGTTCAGACTGTACACATATATAATAATTGCTCTAATAGTGTTATTGACGAGAAAGGAAGAATTTGATAGATAATCTATTTGCATTTACGTGGAAGTAGAGTGGGAAACCATTTACTAAAAACTATCATCAGTAGAACCGACTGGGAATTGAACCCCAATATCCTAGTCTTCAGCAGGCTAATCAGCAGAATCTTTTAAATGATCATAAAGCACATTTTACACACACACACACGTACATTTAAAAATTTAGAGATTTTCACAAATAGCTCATAATATAAGGTTTCACTCTGAGAGTACAAATCATTTTAATATACCACATTCCAACTCGGCTATTGTTTCTGTGAAGTCATAGAAACCAGACTCATACAGCTTGTAAAGGATCTTCGCTCTGAACCGGGTGCCAGAATCATACCAAAAATATATATTTTAGGGGTTCTAGGCTCACTACTCCCCCAAAATATTAATAGTAATGTATGTTTGTATTCATCTTAATGCTATACTACTAGCTTATCTGAATCTTGTAACATTCATAAAACTAAAATTCCAATTGTGTTTTAAAACACAATTTAGGCTATATGATGGATTAGGTTTTTTAGACCAATTCCTTACCATCTTCTTTTGAAAATTTTTTCTCACGAGCCACTGCACTGCACCCTCTCCCAAATATGTGTTGGGTCTGCCAAGCTCCAAGAGTTTAAACAAAAGAGTATTTATTAGCACCACGTCTTACCACCCTTACGGGTTCTTCGCTTATGTACTAATTACACTATTGGGTCAGGGATTTTTAAAGTTTAATTTAGAGTAAATGAACACATATGTGTGTGGAAGGAGAATGTAAAACCATTTTAGGAAAAACTATCCACAGTGCACCCGACAGGGATCGATCCCCGATCTTCCCGTCATCAGCAGATTAGTCCACCATGATAGTAGCGCGTTAGACTACGCGGCCACTGAGGCGGGTAAAATTGTGTTATTTATTCAACCTACGCCAGTGGTCACATTGTCTAATGCGTAAGGCTCCTACTGTATTGCATTACTTGATACAGTAGTACCAAAATTTGAATCACGGACAGATGAGCTACAGGTGATCTTCTCCTTAGGATTAATCATTCTGTTTTCTCCACCCCTCTTTAAGCTAATGCTGGTGCATTTACTATAACTACACTGCTCACTACTTACCTTTATATTAAATTGTTATAAGCCACTTTGTCAAATGTTTCAATTTTTTTAAAGTGTTTTCTACCGCTTTATTTATGAATGTTTTTCCCTTCACCGTATTTCCCCTTAAATTCGGACTATACACATAAATACTATGTTAAAATGATAGACGTGAAGGAGAAATATTTAGATGAAATATATCTCTATTTTATTGGAGGGAAAGTGGGAAACTATTTAGGAAAAACCAACTTCTGTACAGCCTTTACCTCTTCAGCACTTGCCAACCACCATACTAAATAAGTTTGACATTTAGAATCAAGTGCCCACGTGTTAGTCGAATACTGTCAGAGTATTCTTTGAGAGCTATGACCAGGATAAATCTTTATTCAAGCGTTCACGAAAAATAAAATTCAGATTCATCTGACTCTACTTGACTGACGCAACAATTCACATGCCTGGAAAATTGTATGTTGACTATTGATGCTTTACAACGAAAAATTAAAACAACATAAAACCACTTTTTTTTTTACGAGGCAATATACGCATATTTTAGATCATTGTCTTGATGGATGTTTTAAAACTAAATGATAAGTCATGAGACGACTTATTACATCGATACAAAGGCTTGGTTATTTCAAACATCGTCAAAACAGTCAACGTATCTGTCTGCGCGTCTCTAGCTCAAAAGCGCTTGCGCTTTGTAAACGCATGTGCACTGATTTTAGTAGGTTGGTTTTGAGATTTATTTATTATTATTACTATTATTATTTAGCACCGAGTCTTACTACCCGTTCGGGTTATACGCTTTAAGTATTAATTACGCTAATGGATTAAGAATTAGGAAGGTTGAATTATAGGAAGGGAACCCGCATTTGAGTGGAGGGAAAGTGGAAAACCATTTAGGACCCGCCTCCCCCCAGTTCACCCGACCGAGATTCGAACCTCGATCTCCCTATTCTCAGCAGTCGAGCTCAACACGACTAGCGCGTTAGCCAACTACGCCACCGAGGCGGGTGGTTTTGAGATTTGATTGTGTCTTCCAATCAGAAGTTCTCAACATATCGGGAGCGGACCAAGAGGAAACCAATTGAGTTATGAAGAGAGGCAAGATATGATGTTGCTGAAACATTGTGATTGGTTTAGAGTTAGTCACTTAATTGCGTTTTTGTTTTGCGTTGGTTTATCGGTGAGTGTTTTAATCCACAGTGAACGTTGGTAGCCAATACTTATATTGAAGTGTAAAAAGAATCATAATATAACGTTGTCCTTTTAACAAAACACTGAACTCTCGTCCATATTCCATTCCCGTTTCAAGTAGCACCCATCTAAACAGTTTTATACTACGTCTATGACTATCCATTACAGCATAGTGTCGTTATTACGTAGCAGCTCTGGCGGATTTGTAAACTTTGGACATGCCATATAATCTGTTCTTAAGGGAGTTAGGGAAATGGAGTACCTAGCTACCGTCTGGAAAACAAACAATAATTATTCCAGTTGCGTTAAGAGAAGTTAATTGTAAGCAAACACGTTCATTACCCTCTCACCCTCAGCAATATTACACTCCTAGATACGTAATAGTCTTGGATCGACTTGTGAGTATATGCGTTTCATTGAGGAAAGCTCTGCACATTTTAAAAAATAGCTAGGGATAAAATAAGATTTTATTTCAACAAAATTCGTGAAGTTCCTTTCTTCAAAATATTTATTTTACTTGGATCCCATTCTATCATAAGCATACTGGCTAAGTTTGGCCACAGGATGGTTATCATCTAGTTGGGGAATCCGCAATGTCAACCAAAACTGTCCAATACCTTAGCTCAGTAACCTACCTACTCAGAAAATGGTCCAGAGCTCACTTCCCTGTCTGCCCCCCCCCCCCCCNCCTTTGGGCAACCAAGTTTTTAATGCTCCACAAAAAAGGCGTGCTCTTATAAACATCTTCCCCGTCCGCCCCCCCCCCCCCAACCCCAAATATAATTGTTTAAATGCAGGTTTCCACTTTCACAGTGATTATTGATGAGTGATTAATGCCAGGTAACTAGATGGTTTATCTGGTCTAGATTCAAATTATTTTATTAGTCGTGTGCTGATATTATCAGTCGGTTAGTAAAGTGCACGTTAAATTCATAAAATAAAACAAAAAAAATTGTAAACACGTTCTAACTGTTGTAATATATGATGAATATACCCTAAATAGCACTTTATTAAATGTTTGTAAAAATATATCTTAATAAATTACAAGTAATTAACGGAGAGACAATTATGAAGTAAATATTTCCTTTAAATATGTGTGGTTAGATTTATTACTTATAATATCATGTTTACTCTCAAAAATTAAATAAGCACATCATTTATTTATAAATACGCATGGTCTTGTTTGTAAAGAACGATTAGCCTAAACAAAGAACTAAAGTAGTAGGTTTAAAATGCTTACAAATTATTGGTGACAAAATCTTAGATGTAAAACCTTGGTTTCGTAAGGCTTATGATCACTAGGCCAGTTTTTTATTACATTTAATACAATAGTTTCTAATATCATAAATCTATGAGATATGGATTATGAAGGTTGTTCAGGTGAAATGTACCCACCTTAGAGTAGAAAGGGGACCTGGTAAGAAGACCCTCAAGTTTATATTATGAAAAATTAAAATACAATATAGAATCTGTATGAACACCGATTCCTCGTTATTTAGGAAAGTATATTAGAGAAAGCTTACAGGTGTAGAGATGTTGGGAAAGCCTTAATTGATAAATTACATGTGGTAAACCCTTCTTGAGTGACACCAAGCTGAGATCAAGACACGGTTTAGCTACGGTGATTAGGTAAAAACAGATTCTACTCCCTTTTAATTCCCGATATGAGTGACTTTCATGGTAGAATCCATGAACGGTGTAACCGGGGTGATGGTTACTTGGAGGCGGAAAAAATATCTAACAACCAAAAATCATTTTCAGACATATCTAGAAAAAGGGCATTCTGAAGAATCACTAATTACTAATCAATAATTAGTAAAGTATATCATGAAATGACAGAGGACTCAAAGGCCACATACATAATCTGATCTACTTATAACATGAACAGATGTGGTGATAAAATAAATATAGTATCCTAAATTAACCTAGCTCTGGATTTGTGAATAGGAGCATACTGAAACGTAACATATTTGTTTAATATAATATTCCCCAAATGTTTAGTTTGTTCGTTTCCAATGTAAAATATTTAGGTCTTCACTTTTAACCAGGATAAGTTTCTATAAAAAGGAACAATGTTTTGATTATGAACTTAGTGTGGAAAAATACACAATTTTGAAAGGTTTTGTTTTAAAAATACCTCTTTCCGTTTCATATTTGGAACAAAACACGGTTTTATTTAAATCGTAAGAAATCACAACTAGCCTTGGCATATTATATTGAAGGGGGGAAGAGAAACTGTATCAGGCTGTATTCTTATTAGTTGACCTTTCCCTTAAGTCCGTGG
Source organism: Timema californicum (assembly GCA_902141385.1). NCBI lineage: Eukaryota > Metazoa > Arthropoda > Insecta > Phasmatodea > Timematidae > Timema > Timema californicum. Next base: position 479,561 of record CABFOW010000026.1, read on the forward strand.
GGTTGAAAATCACCCGAAATTTCAAATAATTAGGGTTACTATGTTTTTCACCGTAGAAAATTATGGAGATGTAATCAGATATCCATGTAATTTTTCAATAATCAAGTTATAGAGGAGAAATAAGCACCCCACTGTGGATAAAATAAACACTCATTTCAAAACTTTAACTGAAACAAAATTATAAAATGACTGCTTAACTTATTGAACGCCATCCCTAGGATTTCTCCAGATAAATTAAAAAGTTTGTTGAGTTCTCTTGCACAGCAGTTAGCTAGTAGGTTGTCGTTCTTGTGGCCTCTGGACTCAAACTAGTGACCTAATACCCGATCATGAAAACGTCAATTTAAATAAAATCTCCTTTAACTTTGTTACAGAAGGCAAATAATCACAAGACAAGAAAACAAAATGTTGTACACATAAACCAAAACAAATATTTGTATAAATCAAATGTATTGTAATCAATTATTTTAATATATTTTCTACATATTACGCATAGCTTAGTTACTATACGAGGATAAATAGTTTCATACATAGAAAGTAAAATAGAGAGTTAAAATAATGTATGTGAAAGAAACGTGTATATATTCATATCATTCTATTATGGTATCTGTCCAATAAAATTTTATATTGTTTTGAATAAAAAAAACTTTTTTTAATATTATGATGAATTGTTAGAATTATGATCTTTAAAAAATAATTCATACCATCCTTGTTATACAATATAAAATTATCTGCCTATAACAATTATTGTTCAAAGAAAATATTAGATCTCACCTCAAGAAGAATTCAATAAAAAAAATCGCCAGGTAAATTACTTGCTTTTAGTACTCAAGGAAAAACAAACTCGCAAATAGATCTTAAATCACTTGAAAGAACAAAGCCTCACTGTATATCCAATGGGCTTTGTCTTGTAAACATAAGAAGATTTAGACCTGTTAAAAAGTGTTACAATTTAAATAATCACCATCCAAAAAGATTCACTTCCAAAACATGAGCCATATCACATTTCTTTTGAATGTTTTGACAGTAAAATAATTACTTGTTGCTAATCAGGCTAATAGGTAACCTAAATTAGATAAAAATGGATAAAAATATATTTAAAATAATATAAATATATACACATTAGTTAAACAAGAATTATTTGAAAGAATCAAGATAATTAAGTAATTTAAAATCGCCGCTTAGCCTTGGGATTATTCTAACAGCTGATCTTGTTTCATTCACTTTCTATTTTAGTCCACAACATCAACTCGCTCCCTGTTTGTCGGTCCTGGCTTTTTTATTTAAAGTAAAACTAAGCTTTAGTTATAAAATGGTAGTTAGTGGCAGCAATTATTAGTAATATTGGCAGTTGTTTGAAATGATTATTTGCTTAAAACAGGTAAATATAGTTAAAAGAGTTGTAAAATATTATATTCTTTGTCTCATTAATTTTATTAGTATTATTATATACAGTAAAATAATTTATAAATTATATAAACTAACATATAGGTAGGTATGTGAAATATCGTTGTGCCAACTAAGTTTTTAATGCTCAACAAATAAGGAGGTGTGATATTGTCATTTAACTTCACTTTTGGTGTATAATCCGAACAAATTGTAAGTAAGAGGTGGTGCTAAAAAAACTTCCCTTTTATAGTAAAGTAAGCTAGGAGGTTATAAAAACATCTAAATTAATTGCCTTTATTTACAAGATATATTTAGAATTATTGTCAATATACAGAAAAATCTGGTGCCCAAATATAACCAAATATAATTTAAAGTGGACCATTAAATAAATCGCGAGGTTCTGGTAGCCTACGAGTGAGGATGTGTCTTAGCCGTAATGGCGTATGCGAACCGAGACTTTTGATGAAAAATATGACGTGTTACATTAAAAGTGGAGGTAAGATGGAGGATCGCATGACCTCATAATTTCGACTATATATACGCTCCTTCCCCGATTTTCCTACGTCCAGGTTCCATATCTATGAGATCTATCAGAAACATTGTAGCCCATTTACTAAATCTTCCCAGTCTTGCTCGTTGTGTGTTTCAGTTTAATTTCCTCACGCACATGCCTCTTGTTTTTGTATTTGGTTTTACCAAACTTTACCTGAAATTGTCTACACCATTCATTGAAACATCCAAAATGTTCATTACTATATTTATGCAGGGTTATTTTTTAAAAAGTGAGTGCAAGAGGATAGGCGGTATAACCTGTAATTGGGTGGCCCTGGTTGCGTGTAATCTTTTGATATACACCCTTACCTGTAACTATTTTAATGTTTACCTATAAAGCCTTGTTTATTATGAAACAAGTTGAACCCAACATTTTGTAGGCCAACATGTTTAGGATCAACATATGGGTAGAAATAAGCTGCGTTTATTTATGCAAACTTGTTGGGCTAGCATCCTTAAGCTCTCCTATAGATTTTAATTTGTCTACACATTTCTGGACATGAGAAACGACATAATACTTTCCACTCCGTTTATTGTTTTGTAAGTAAGCTTACTTCTTGCAGAAAATACCACCTTAACTATTTCATTAAGTGTATCTCTTAGATTATTTAAATTCTTGTGATCAGCTGAGGTAAATGTTCAAAGAACATACAGCTTTAGAAACAACTCATTTAATTGTGATCGCTTTGTTAGACTTCATGACCACAAAACTATTTAAACCAAAATATTAATCAGATTTGAAAAACAAAACATGTGCGTCATTAGAGCGAAATACTGTCTCGACTCTATTACCCATGTGCAGAACCTCCCAAGTCAGCCGACATGTTGTGTTGGCTGATTATTATTTATAACAATTGAACCAACACAACCCAACACAACACGTTAGCACTGACCGGCCCTAACAACAAAACAACTTGTTGGGATCGTGTTGGCCAACATGTTATGCATTCAGATAACGGAGGCTAAAGAATTAATAGGTTCCATCCGACTAACATATTAACTTATACCCTTGTCGCTATGAAGCATTTCACTTTGACGGAGACCCGTAGAGGATAAAAGATGGTCTGCATTGTGTGTTGTTCAAATGTGTGTGGGAGGGAGGGCGGTGTAGGGGATGACGTACTATGCCCTCAAGAGAATGAACCGACATTGTCTCACATCATGAATGGACTAGCTCTAGGTGCTCTATCCTTTATTGTATTCTGTTGAAGGGCATCACTTTATTTAGGTGGAAAAATCGTATATCTCAATGAATGGAAGACACCATGGGGATATATATATAGTTAATAAATAAATAATACATTTTAGGGGAAAATCATTATATTATGTACTGTAGGGGAATGTTTTAACTCTACAACTAATTTAATAGTAAGAACTCGTTGAGTATATTCATGTTTTAGTTAGTACTTCATTAATAGGTTAAATAAAAATATTATCAAAAATATACATATAAGAATGTTTTATATATAAATGTTGAGATATGAAATGGATTTGAGACTTTTATTACTCTTCATTTTATATATGTTTATCCAATGTTTTATATTGAATCAATACCTTCAAAAGAATAAATCATGTATAGAGACTAAACAAAATAGTAAAAATATATGTTATTTTATTCGAAGAGTATATAATTAGTAACTTTGAAGTAGGGCTACTCACAAAAACGATTATTTTTGGTTAATATTTTAATGGGAGAAATCACTGTGTTTAAAAACTTTCAAACTTACATGCGTTATGGCATTAGGAACTAGAAAGTTCATTGACGCACTTGATCAAGAAAGAGATAGGTGGCGTAGTAGTATAAGTTATATCTAGTAAACCTTACTAGACAATAGCTAGGTGAGCTGGGTGGACATCTAAAGGCCGCATTACACGTAGCAGGTTGCAGCGCTGCTTTCTGACGTCGTTTTCCAGCACTGCGAGCTGTTCATGTAATACACCAAAGTGATCGGTGCGCGTATCAGAAAGCTGGCAGCGCAAATATCAAACGAGTTTAATATTTTCGGATCTGACGACTGCTTTCTGCACCGTGTAATCGCTTTCTGCGCTTCCAACTTGTCAAATGTTGTACTGCGCATGCGTGCACCTGGTCAAGATAAGGTAGTACCAGGCCAGAGGATCCATTTTCTCAACATTTTCGTTCATGTGAACCACGCTCACAGTGTTTATATTAGACTATAGACCAAATATGCTTGTAGGGGTCTTCATTCATACGTAAGTAGTTTCGGAAGTCATAAGCATCTAATTCAGGTAAAATCGTCACAGTATGTGACACATTGTTCCATTTTAACACTAAATTTCAACTCCACACACGTTTCTATATGCGTTTTACAACACTAGGAGATTTCAAACTTTGGTAGTACCCGTACAATATAAGCAGCTCTTCGTCTTATTGACGAGACATCTTAGCACAAACTGAACCAGCAAAATCAAGTGCGGACGGTAAAATAACTCCCCCTCCAATGAGCGGGAAGATGATCATTCGTCAGAATGCAGCTTGTGTGTAATAGGTAACCCAGATTTGTCAGCTCGCAGAGATGCAAAACGATGTCAGAAAGCAGCGCTGCAACCTGCCACGTGTAAAGCGGCCTTAAGATGCTCTTTCATTACAAATGTAAGGTTTTAAGGTACTACTAATTTTCTCAAATGTGTGTATTTTGTGGAAAAGGTATTATATAAATTATATAGTTGGATATCATTATTATTATTAGCACTACGTCTTATTATCCATTCGGGTTTGACGCACTTACGCTAATGTGTAATAGTAGGGTGATTGTGAGATGGAATGGAGGACCTACAGTTTAAAGTGGGATCCTAACCACGGTGAAGACCTGGTATTCCCCACATTCACAAGTAGTGATTAATACACGTCTTGTCAGAGGTGAACATTCTGCCATCATATTTTCGCTTCGTTACTTGATCCAAAATAATCCTCTAAGCAGCAATTGGTCCCCAGACTTACTAAGCAGAGAGCCACATTAGAATATTAAAATTTCTAGGTGGGCTGGGTTAAACATGATACATACAATACATACACAATATATAGGTATATATATTTAATTTTTTTCGTTTTTCTAGAGCTCATTTCGAAGTATGCATATTTTATAACAATAGTTAAACATGACTAAAATGTAAGCTGTGCAGTCATTATAATCCCTCCTCAAATTGGAAATGTACCTTGGACCGGACCCTCCACTCAAAATATACTTTATGGAACGTGGATTTTATATATATTATTCAGGAGAGCCATCATTTCGGTATTCATTATTGATTTTTTTTTTTTACTTTTTTCAAAGAGTCCGTGGGCCGAATAAACACAACCTTGCTCTTAACATTCCCATACCAATGTAGGATTCTTCGTACAAATTGAGCTATTGGATTCCCTTTCAAACCGAACCTCCTCAGCACCCATCCATTACAGACTTTTTCCATGCGAGCCTTTACACATAAATAACTTAGATATATCATTCCTACCGCATTCAACTTTCTCCTGTATTTCTTCTTACAAACCCACGCTTCTTATTTTCCTCTTAAATCATTCTGCATTCTTTCTTCTTCTTTTGATCTAATTTGCACCATACTCTCCTTTATTAATTTCTTTGCATTCATATAATTTTCTTTGTATAGTCCCACAACCTGTTACACTACGTATCACTCTTTACAGCAATATTGCGGATGAATGCTTCTTTCTATTCTCTAACAGCTTCTTTCTCCTGTTAATTCCGATACGCATAGTTTTTTGTTGTTTTTTTCATCACCGCAGATCCATACACATATTTTGCTCACTCAACTATGGTCTTTTTTATTCTGTTTAAATCTCTTTCTTTATCAATAGTATTCATTTCAATTTTCCATTCATGCTCTTGCAAAGTTAATTTTTCACCCATTGATCGTATACTCTTATATTTCAATATTTTAATCTTCACTCTTACTTTCTTAGTACACTTGCGCTGTTTAATCACAAAATTCCTACCTACACTGAAATCACTAGAAAGTAATACGTTCCCCAATCAGCTATACGCACGGCCCTGGTATTCCTTACTAAACCTCTTGAGTCGCTCATTATTTCCCACAAAATCAATAACCGTTTTCGAATAACCCCTTTGCAGTGTATACAAGTAAATATCTTTGTGATAAACACAAATACACAACAAAGATAAAAAAAAACACTAAACACAAATAAACTTTTTTCCAAACCCATAGTCATTAACTCTTCACCATTCTTGTTTACCTTGTTTGTTTACTTTCCTAATACTCCCTCTGAATTTGATATTTGGGTACCCACTAATCTATTCATATCTCTTGACAAAAAAAATTATTTCAAGCGTTTCACATGCATTTAATACTTTAATGATTTCATTCCAAAACTCCACTATCACATCAATATCTTCATCCTCTACCGGAGCATAACCAACAGTTAACATAATTCTAAGAATACTTATTTTCATACGTAACCGACACCCGTAGAAGTCAAGATGACATAAACTTATACCTTTTCACAAACAGCTTCGCTGTTGAACTTAAGCCTACTCCCTGGCTTATCCTTACCCATTCATCCACAGTTAAAAAGTTCTAGGCTTCTATCACTATTCACAATAAACATATTTCCCTTTTCGATCGGTTTCACATAAGCACAGAATATCGATTATTTTCCCAATAATTTCCTCCAGCAGTTCATTATTTTTACCAGACACACCACTCACATTCCACGTTACGATAGTCTGCCTTGATCGTACCCGCATCCATCCTACTGTCAACAAAGTATACTTACTTAGCACCACGTCTTACTACCCGTTCTGGTTATACGCACTTGTGCTAATATGTAATTGTAGGGTAATTGTGAGATGAAATGGAAGACCTATAGTTTAACGTGGGATCCAAGACACACTGGCATTCCCCGCATTAACAAGTTGTGATTAATACACGTCTTGTAAGAGGGGAAGGAAGGGTTTGACAATCAGCTAAATCTCTGCTGGGACCAAGGATCAAATCCCGGACCCTCACCACAGAAATCCGCCACCTTACCCCTAGACCACCATGTCACCTAACTACGCTAATGGGTTAATATTTGGGAAGGTTTAATATAGATGAAGTGAGCCAGCAGTCGCGTGGAGGGAGAGTGGAAAACCATTTAGGGAAAACCACCCCTAGTTCACCAGAGTGAGATTATAACCTCAATCTCCCCGTATTCGGTAGTCGTGCTCAACAAGAACCTATCGTGTTAGCCTACTACGCCACCGATAAACTACTATGACCATTCTGCACCTAAGTGCTGTGGATGAATTTGGAAATTATATTTTTATTTTTTTATTTCGAACTATTTTCATTATAATATTTGCTAAGAACTGTATCGTGCATACATTAAAGTTGGCCTAAAAATTTAATTTTAATTATCTTATTAGAAAAATTATTTGCACAAAAAAATACGTAAAATTAATAAAACTATAGATCAACAAATGCCTTCAAGTTGTTTGTACAAAATTTATAATTATTCTGTTATTTATTTCATCCAACATTTTAAAAGTTAAATTTCTGGTTCACAATTTGTGTGCCAAGGGATACCCATATTCCAACTTTTAAATTTGGATATATTAATGATTATTTAAATATTGATGCAATGAGTGAAACCTTTAAAACATTTTAGTAATTATTAGATCATTTAACTTATTTAGTACAAATTAATTTCTCTTAATAACATGTTATATGTTTTAAGAACACAACTTTCTTAGTATTATAATATTATTTATATTAACAAAAGGTTTTCTTTATCGATTGATACGCCGAGCTTAACCGCTAGAGCTGTAGAATATTGTCGCTAGGTAGCGTCCACCAACGGAACTTGTATTTAAGTTAGTGGCTATTAAACTTTCGAGACATTTCATTTTATATTGTTCTCAGTTTAAAACAAACCAACGTTAGATGTTTTAATCGCTTTAAAAGTAAAAGCGAGAATAGTTGAACATATAAAATTACTACATTAAGCTACAATATTTCACTAAAATTAAAATTGTATGCTTGAAATAGATTACCTTTCTATACTAAAATATTAAATTGAACATATACTAACACAATTAAAATTTATTGATAAAATTTACTAAAAGGTTTTAATATGGGTATGACATATTCGGTTTAAAATTTTAATTTCTTCCAATCATTATTCAGAGAACAGGGTTTTCTGAATTTCAAATTGAGCGTATGTATTGATTATAATGTGGCACCAAAATTTTAGTTACAGGTATCAAAGTGGAGATTACATTATTCTAGCCTCAATATCTCGGAAAAAGGACATAAATAAATTTATCTAAGAAGTTTGAGACGTGAAAGTAAAGGTACAGTGCTTAACCTAGGATGGCAATAGTAAGAATACCCGCCTCGGTGGCGTAGTTGGCTAACGCGCTTGTCGTGTTGAGCTCGACTGCTGAGGACGGGGAGATCGAGGTTCGAATCTCGGTTGGGTGAACTGAGGGTGGTTTTTCCTAAATGGCTTTCCACTCTCCATCCACGCAAATGCTGGTTCACTTCCTCAATACCAACCTTCCCAATTTCTAATCCATTAGCGTAATTAGTACTTAAAGCGTATCACCCGAACGGGTTGTAAGAAGCGGTGAAAAATTGATATTAAGAAAGTATGGATTGAACTAATTTTGAAACTTCAAAGTGTTACAGCTGTTACTAAACATACAAAAACAAGTCAAATAAAGACATAAACATAATAATTAAATATGGTTTTAAAAATTGCTATTCCGTATATGATTTTTATTATTAAATTAAGAATGGGCTAGGTTTATTTGATGCGGGTAACTAATCAGTTTTGACATTTGTTTGGATGGAAACTCAAGTTGTATAACCTCTAATATTCAAAGACATTCGCGTGTACGTTTAATAACTAATAATGTGAAATTTGGCTCAAACTAGATCATAAGCCACAATTTAGAAATAATAAAACATTTGATAACTTAGTTATTCTTTTGTCAAAAATACAAACTACAATGATGAAATATGTATGCTCTATGGTGGCCGGATATGTCTTGTAGGAACTTAAAATATTAATGTATGCACATTGCACAGTTTAGTTTACTCTTCAAAACCAAATATGAACTTGATTAGTTTCTTGACCTAGTTCTTGATTTCACCCATCTTTGAGAAAGAGCTGGGATTCTTTAAAATATAAATAATAGATTTACTATCCTTTCTGGTGTCTTATTTGAACCAACTTGTTTAATTTTCTTCATCCTTTGGTATATCAGGAAAATTGTTAAATGTATCTTTATTTTCGCTTTTATGTCGATTTTAACATTCAATACAATTCTTTTATGATATTGTGACGATTTTTATTGTATTCAATGTATTAAAATAAGTTTATTCAAATGAACTTTAAATATAAGTATGTACGGTAATTCAATCAGAAATACTTAATTTTAAATTTCAGCGATGGTGTTCACATCTGCGTTTCAAGTTTATGACACTCGAGTGCAGTATAAATCAACGCATGGTGTTTATATAACTTAAATCTTATATATTAAATAATATGTAAATAGAGTTACTTATAGATATAGGTTATTGTTGTTAAATTATTTTGTTCCTGTACCCAGTAACATCAGTAACGGTGATATTTAACAGAGGAAAACGAAATTAACATATTTGATTAATAATATGTTTCGAAAAGCTTAAACCAAAGAAATCATAAATTGTATAGCCATGTAATGCTTCAATTTATTTCAACCAGTCAACAAGGACCGACCAGGTCATATGTGCCGTGTGGGGGAGGGGGGGAACACAAATCCCCCCATTATATGTGAATTGTGCCCTATTTGGGGATATAAATAAACAGAAAAAACTTTTAATTTATTATCGTAATCATTGCTGTTTTTGAGAACCCCAAGGGGTTGGGAAAAATTATTATTGTTTCAATTATGTTTTTTTATAATGTATTTAAATATAGATTAATTGAGAATAATAAAAATGCTAACGAAAGAAAGAAAAGAAACGTTTGATTAGGAAATGTTGTAATATTATTAGTAAAGATGTTAAAATATTAAAACAAAAGAGTATAAAATGGTGTGAGATTTTGAGGTAATTGTTAATTTAGAAATCATAAACCAAACTAAATATAATTATGGAAAGGTTTGCTAGTCATTAAATCTTGAATACATATAATTCCATCCATTAAATAACTTACTAACCTGCCTTACACCCCGTTTAGGTCGGTAATAAATTTTGAAACATGTGTCGCAACATAGTGCGGTAACCTATTGGTTTCATTAGAAAACTTTAGACTCGAGACCCTTAAAACAATTTACATATATTAAAAATATGTACAAAACATTAGCAAATGATTATTTTAAATAAAGTATTTCAACCACATTTCATCGCAAACATTTTTTTCAGTCTATTAATTGGCTTATAAAATTACATCGCATAGTTGTCAAAAGGTATCTAGTTCTGTTAATCACGTTAATTTAAAAGTTAAACCGAGGAAAGATACTTCCTCATTTCTATGCACCAATAAAGATCTAGAACTGTTGACCTTGAATGCGGAGTTGTATTCTTGCGCATTGAAAGCCTAGAATTCTCAGCTCACGTGCATTGTTACGTCTTGTTAGAAGGTATATTTCCGAAAGCATAGTTGCGTGGTTTTTAGCAAGAGGCATGGACGGGCATACGAATCTACAAAGAGTCACATGATATGGTGAGACTCGCATCTTCCCACGAAAGCTAAACTAGTAATCGTTTGATAAAGATACAGTAGCTCGAGAAGCATTTTTATTTTCTATTATGGGTAAATATTAAAGATATCCTGCAAGCTTCCAGCTGAACGTAATTGTGTTCGCTGAATAACATGGTAACAGACCTGCGGAAAAAGAGTTTACGCTGAGTGAAATGTTGTTGCGAGATATTTTCTTAAAGCTTCACATAAGGATCACACCCCTTTTATTTTCAGAAAAACTAGGCATAAAATAATATGCAACAATTATGTGATGAAATAAGGCAGATAAAAACGTTTCTATGATCCTAATTTCTCTTATGTCTTGTAAATAACGCAGAAAACCTCATTTCAATGTAACTTTTAGTTTAAGCGTAATCCTATATCTAATAAACAGATTATTCGGTCGATGTATTGGCACTTATTAGGCACATAATACATTAAATTAGTGCCTCAGAAAACTATTGATCAGTTCAAAAGCTCAGATAATAAAAGTAGGAAGTATTGTATAATTGTCTACCAGTGTGGGAAATTTTATCAAAGACTTTTTACTTAGGCCTACACTGAGCCTCTTATAAATGCCACACTATGTTTTTACTTTGACTACAGAACTTTTTTTTTTTGTGAATGTGTAGGTTGCAGCTCAAATTGAAAACTTTCCTATATTTTCTTCATCCAACTTTGATACCTGATGCTACTAACTATAACAGCTCAGCAATAAATACCTAATCCTGTTAGTCTATTTACTAACTCTCAATACTTCACACTTGTAAGTGGATCGTTTCCTTCCCTCACTATAATGGCTCACTAATGAATAAACTACCATTTGGACTGCTTATTTACCCCTCATTATCTCACTTATCCTACTTTAACTCTTGTTGCCTAAGCCTAAGCCTAAGGATAAAACTATAATAGTAGTCACTTTAACAAAAAGTTTTAATCAGGTTATAATTCATCAGAGATTTTACGAAATACAGCTAGTACCATTTAACGTGTGGCCAATATAATCAGACATGTTTTGTTTGGTTTCCCAAAGAGGTTTGGATTCTAATCCCAGCCTTGTGTACTGATAAATATTTTCCCTCTTTCTCCATCACCTTAGGTACGCGTATACTCTAGAAGAGTAGTATGATTCTGATCACAAAATATTTGTTTTAATCTATCTCGGAGTCATACTACCCGTTTGAACTATACGTATTTAATTGCATTAATTCAGTAGGAGTAAAGAAATGAACCCGCAATTGCGTGGCGGAATAATGGAAAACGCTTGAGGGAAAACCACCCTCAATAAGTCAGGTCCAGTATTTAAACCCTGGCCTCACCATCGCCAGCAAACCAGACTAGATGAGCTTGACGTTTATTCAGCGTACCCACTGGTGCGGGTAAAAAAAATACAGCAAATATTAGATATACTTATAAACCCAACTTTGATTCGTATCTTTTCCCCCAAAATTTCAAATATCAAGATATGTATATGAATATGAGAGAGCCACTGTAACAAGGTTAATCACGAGAAAAGTCCGTGTAAAACATGTGTGTCTGGAAAACACCAGACGAAGACGTGATTGGTGGCTCCCCTCACTGACTGAAACTACTATTTCATGAGGTCCTTCATACACTAACCACTGTAATTATCACGGGACAGAGGTGATCACGATCAAGGGGTATCGATTGGGTTTTTTTAAAGGGGGGATCTGACTCAATCTTTTTGTAATCACCACTACCGTTAGTAGAATTAGGACATGTAATTCTTTTCGAAGAAATTCGATGGTCATAAGATTCTGATAAGAAGATTTTAATGGTGTATATTTGAGGCATCAAAATGCAATGATGCATTCAGGTTCCAAGAAATTATGTATAGGGCCACACAGGTAGGAAAGACTAGTTATTAAGTTGCAAAATTGAAGCTAACCATGTATCATCTGTGTGTTTTGCATCTGTTATTATTTCACCTTTAGATATGTATTCACGCGCAACATTGAGGCATACGGATAAAAGCGCGAATCTCGTTTTGTCTGGTTTACCGGTGACAGGGAGGCCGGATTTCAAATTCCTGTCTAAAATACAACTGCACATATGGTATAGATTATTTATTTCTGATTTTTACTCCACTGGAGTAAATTAAGAAAGCCTTGACGTAGAGTTAGATGTGTAGCATATTTATATATATGCTTAGTCTTTGCCTCCTACAATATCTTGTCTCAAACCTTATGCAGAGATAAAATGAACAGCATTAATTTGTCTAAAAGTATAAAATTAATTAACTCATATAGGTTCATAGCTTGAATATAGATTGATATTATTTTAGAACCACGTCCTACTATCCGTTTGGTTTATACACCTATGTACTAACTACACTAACAAACTAGTAATTTGGGAAGTTGAATTTAACGGAAGTTTACTTACATTTGCCTAAAAGGAGAGTGAAAAACATTTTAGGGTTAAATCACCTTCAGTCACCCGAACGTATTAGGGATTTGGAAGGTTAGATTTAGAGGAAGTCGACTCGTTTTGCGTGGAAGGAGAGTAAAAAGGAAATTAGGATTAAGCCCCCTTCAGTACACCCCACCGGGATCGAGCCCAAACTCCCCGTCTTTGACAGTCAAGTCTTTTAAGAATAGTGAATTAAACCATGTGGCCACTGAAGCGGGTAATAAACTATTCAACGTAATGTCTATCAAATAGGAAATATTTGAATTAATTGAATTGTAGTCACTTATTTATGGATCTATCCATAAATAAATAAATATACATAATTAGTTGTACCACCATCGGTTTGTATCTCTGTGACATCACAGATGTATTACACGACCTTAAGGTGGTAGTGTAGGGAACGTGAGATAAGGACAGTGATTCTGATTTCTTAACAAACTTTTTTTTTACCAAAATAAATAAAATATTGCTCCAATAAAAAAATAGAGTTTAATTTTTACCATACTTTGAGTTCAATAGTAAGTTGAATATCTTGCTTAATCATAGAGGCATTAAATGAGAAACCTTTTAAATGAAGAGAAAAGGTGTCATCAAATTCCACGACATTCTTGGCAGATATTTAAGAACTGTTGATATCAGCATGTAAAGTAAATTAGAGCACAGGTTTCTAATGAATAAATATATGATTTCTTTTCACACACACACACACACACACACACACACACATATATATATATATATATTTATATATATATATATATATATATATATATACTACAATAAAGCCACCGGGCTACTCACTCACTGACATTAATGTTTAACCACTTTCAGATGAGCTAGAAACTTGAAATTTGGCATACTTATAACTTATAGCCTGTAACTGACGGGAAAATTAAAAAAAAAATTTAACCCCAGAAAAAAATTCAAACTAACGGAGCAAATTTAATGTCATTGCAGACCTTTCTTTGGAGGTCTCTTGTGGCTAAACGGTAAGACCTATAAAAAAAAGTCTCTAGAATTACATTAGTTTACATCCACGTGCAAAAAAAATGTATTGCGGGCTTGGGGGTGGAGCCCTAAACGAGCAAAGCGAGTGTATATATTATTATATATATTTTTGAAGTATATATATATATGTGTGTATATATATATATATATATATATATATACACACACTTCAAAAATACTGCCTTACGTTCACGTTCTCTACATTCCCACCTTGAACGTCTCTATAGTGGCATTTTGCCTATCTCAAAAGAGGTATCTTGTTCGGATCCTGACTGGCTCATTTTAAGTTCTGATAATTCTTGATACGTGTGTGTTTAATGTTAGTAGACACTGGATTATACTGTCTCGTGTTCGGGTGCCAGGTAGTTAAGTGTCCTTCCAACGTTTCATGATGAAGTTATTATTACATGTGGAAATATTATTAAAAAGAAAGTAATATTTCATCCATAAAATAAGTTAAGTCATTGAAATAATTACTTGTGGTCAGCATATTATGAATCATTATCGCCTCAATATAATCTTCACTTTAATAATTACCAGTTTCTTTACCTAGCTGAAAAAATTGTTGGAATCAAGAAGATCTAGGAACCTGTAATTTTGCAGGCGAGTAGCCCTCAGTCCAAAAGGCTGCAGGGATATGTGGGGGCAACAAAACCCATTGGCCTCAAAGTGTTTTTATATGTAAAATAACAAAGCCAAAACAATCTAAAAGGCCAGAAAATCTAGGACGCTGAATTTTTTAGAGCAAGTGGCCTCTAGCCCGTGCAGGTGATGTAAGAATTACAATAGAGCTTCCAAAATGGGGTTATTTCCATGAAACCAAAGTTAACAACTCTCAAATCTAAAAATACATACGAAGTGTAATTTTTCAGATAGGTAGCCCCTAACCCATGCATGACTATTTGGTGACAGACAATTCCCAAGAGGCCCCAAAATTGGTTAAAGGGTGTTCAAGAAAAACAAAGTTAAAATACTATCGAGGCCCAGTAAACATAGGAAGTTGAATTTTTTCAGTCAGGTAGCCCTTAATCCAAAGTGAGAGAACAAACATACTTGGCGACAGAAAATTGCCATTGCGGTCCTAGCAATGAGAGGGGTGAGCTCCAAACATCAAAAGTAAAAAAAAATCTTGAAGCTCAAAAGAGCTAGAAAGCTGTAATTTTGCAAGCAGGTAGCCACTAGCATAAAAGGGTGCAGTAATACTTGCTAACGGAAAAATCTATAGAGGCCCTCTAAAATAGTCGGGGTTCCAGAAAAACAAAGTCAAAATACTTTTTAAACCCAGTTGACCTAGGAAGCTAACATTTTTCAGGCTGGTGGTAGCCCTTAACCCAAAAGGGTGCGGGAATATGTGGGGGCAAATTTTTTTTTAACCAGTCATAAAGGTCTCAAAGGCTATAAAACCTAAGAAGCCTAAATTTTGCAGGCAGGTAACCCCTAACCTAAAATAGGGAAGGAGTACTTGTTGACAAAAATGCTATATTGGAATCACAAAAACAAAGGAAATAATATAAAAAATGTTGTTTACTTAAATTGAGAAAAAGTTTCATACTTTCATTGAAGTAAATATTTGACCTAATATGTAGTACTTAATTTAAACCCAACTCCCCAATTTTGAGGGTCACTAAACATAATTTCATTTGCAATAATTGTCCAATAGGACTTATTACACGACCAGAATCAAGGACATTGATTTTTAAAAAGGGTTTTATGCTACTTCATTATATACAAAATTGTTTGTCTGTCACACATCCATCTCCCGTGACTGCTAAATCACGAGTGGAAGCTTTTAATTCCTCTCCGTACTGTTTGAATGTGACCTCGCGATTTGGAGCGATCAATTCACCTTCGTGCTGGTTGAGTTCGAATAAGTGATTCGGAGTGTTTAGACCCCTTCCATACTGGTTGACAACCAAAATGCGGGTGTACCTTTTGCCTTGAATCGTGGGGCTGCTATCCAAATCCATGCTCCTCAAGGGCGGATCCACCAATAAGGCGTAAGCCGGGAACAATTTCTCTTTAAAAAAGAACTGTGCCAAAGCCTTGCTTTCACTTATAAAAAAAACTTCACGTAATCCAATGGTTAGTTTGAATATGGTTGGAGGCCAATTCTTTTACAAAGTTTTGTATTTTTATGTCAGGACAGTAAATCAATTAAATATAGTTTCCCTGCCGAGTAGGAAATAAATAAAATGAGTCCGAAAGTTCTTAATCTGCGAGCGCAAGTACTATAATATTTTGGAGAGTTTACCAACTATTATGTTTCGTTTCAATTTGCGTGTCGCACAATGGTTGATGCTAAGAGTATTTAATAATATGTTTGGGCGCCAAGAACGAGTAGCTATCTATGTATCATACCAATACATTGTTTTATACTAAACAAATATAATAATTGATTAGGATCTATTTATTATCTCATAAAAGTAAAGCTAAACGCTCATTAAAGAGAGAGTGTTTATCGAACCTCTGCACCTGTGAACGTTACAACCGCAGATTACTTATGACATGTGTATCTCTAAACTGTTATAAAAGTATTAGGAGCACTTTAAGCACATCTACTTACAATCTTTGCCTAACATAAGCATAGTCACCTCACCTAACCGAATCATGGGGATGATCTTTATAACTCCACTATCCTCAGGAAAGTGTCAACTAATCAGAATCGATTCCAGCATAGTTAGTTTCCAAGTGTTTAATATGCTGTACTAAAGCGATTTCAGTTTTATCCTGCTTTCTATAAAAATAGTGTTTTAAACGTTTGATTAGCGGGATGATTTGTCTTCTAATTGTTCTAGAGCTAATTTGGTTTATAAACCGTATTTTAAAATAATAATATTAAGCGGGTTAGGAAAGCGTGCCTACAGCTCAGATTCAGAAAAGAATAATACAATAAACCAATTATTTATTTTATTTTCAATCCACGAATAATTTACGTTAAAATATTCCATATTTTAGAGCGTTGAGGCACTTAGTGACATTCTTTCAATCCTGGTTACGATCTACTTAAACTTTCACGTGGGAGAGGAGTATCCATCAGGTACTATGGAATCGATGTTCACGAGAAGTGTGCTTTCAAAAGCTATTAGTTCCACTTGAATTTAGGCGTGTCTAAAAAAATAATAGGCCGACTAATTGTGATAAATAACATACACACACCAATCGCCGCGTAGACAGCTTATTCTAGTCTGGCTTGCTAGTGACGGGGATATCTTGGTTCAAATATCAACCGGGTGTCGTTCCGAAATGGTCGATCCTATACACCTCCATGCAAATTCTAAAATATTTCCTCAAATTCCTAACTTTACTATCACAACCCAATTAGTGTATACATGTGGGCTATACCGGACTCCTTTTACTAAATTAATCTTATTTTTTCGCAATTCTTTTAATTTAATTTTTGCACCACGTTTTACTATCCGTCTGGGATATCCCCATTTAATTGCACTAAAGTAGATCATATAATAAATATATCTGCATTTGGTGGAGGTATAAATGTAAACAATTTAATGAAAGACATCGTCAGTACACCCGGACAGGACTCGAAACTCTGACTATCAGTGAATGAACTTGATTTTCCTGATATTTTGTTTGTGTGACAGCCAATGATTGAAATTATTTTTAAAAAGTTTGTAAGATTTCCGTTTAAAAAATTTACGTCTTATAGATCTAAAGAACGAAAATCAGATAGAATCTGATAAAACTAAAGCATAATTAATTTTTTTTTTCATATAAATTATGACAAATTTAAATATTTAGTAAACGCACCTGATTATGGACTTAAGCAAAAGTATCTAAGACATTTAATTGTCCGTACGTGTTTTCTAGTGCATTATAAAAGAGCATAATAGTAGTGTGGTATAAAAAATCTCTGCTTTTTTCCCTATTCAGGTGCAATTTCACTCATGATTCTCGAGGTCACGTATTTCAGTAGAAAACTACTAATTATTGCTTGATTGCCTTGAGCCATAAAATTGAAACAGTTCCTAGATACACCAGAGCAAAAAATAAATCCATTAATTTTTTTTTCACCTACTTTAGTGCAGACTAATTGTAGCTATGTCGTAATACCTGTACCAGAGAAGTAGGTTATGGAGTCTTACTTTAAAGTGACTTTCAATCTCAATATTAATTATAGAAAACTTATTTAAATATTACTCAGAAGGTTGCTTTCAAGTGATATACAACATTATACGATCTAACAATCATACTAATGAACTGTATTCAAGGCGGGAGTGTAAGTAAGGAGGGCGAAATAAAGTAAGGTTTTTTTTAAAGTTTTTATAGAAAATCATTTTATTTTTTTACCAAAATAGATGAAATTTGGCTCCGGTAGAACTATAGTTTAATTTCCCTAAAATGATTATATCAACAGTTGTTGAATATTTGTCATGACCATAGTCTCATTACATGAGAAATTTATGAATTAAGATAAAAAGATTTTTTATGATATTCCAGGACACCCTTGACAGATATTCAAGAACGGTTGATATCACCATGGGAAAAAAATTAAACTCTCTGTTTATACTGTAGAATTATTTTATTTGTTTCGACAAAAAATGGGTTTGATATTTTAAAAAAACACTGCAAAAATACTTCCCTTAACACATGTACCCTTAACTCCCAACTTAATTGATTGTAAATCATTAAGGCTCACTGATATTGTGTTTTTAGTTATCTCTGCTCTCCTGTAGAACTCTTCTTTAATTGACCCGCCTCAGTGGTGTAGTTGACTAACGCGCTAGTCGTGATGAGACCTACTGCTGAGAACAGGGAAATAGAGTTTAAAATATCGGTAGGGTGAACTGGGGGTGGTTTTTCCCAAATGGTTTTCCACTCTCCCTCCACACAAATGCGGGTTCACTTCCTCTAATTCAACCTTCTCAATTCCTAATCCATTATCGTAATTAGTACTTAAAGCGTATAACCCGAACGGGTAGTAAGACGTGGTGCTAAATAATAATAATAATAATATTCTTTAATTTTTTGCATAACGTCTTATTATCTCTTCGGTTAACCCGTATTTAATCACACTAATGGCTCAAGCCTATATACGAGATAGGGAGTATTTATGGAAATGTATATGTATGTTGGTGAAGGGGAATGAGAAATCATTTAGGTAAAAAGTCTTAAGTAAGCTCGGACAAGATTTGAATTCAAAACTCTACGTCACCAGCAAACCAAACAAGATATTCTGGGCGTCTAATCCACGTGGTTGTAAACGATTTGTAATGTTTACAAAATATAGCTCTGATTGAAACATAAAGCTTTGAAAATCTGCAGTGTAACTGTATATCTTCAAAATAGTGTGAAAATATAATGTTCCATAAATGTGTAAACGTTATTATTATTATTATTATTATTATTATTATTATAAGAAACTTTATTGTGTTTATGTCTTAAAATTTAGGTGAGACTGAAGAGAACGTAAATTAAGGTCCATTCTTCGAAGTTTATTTATTTATCATGATACAATATTAATTATACCTTTTGTATCTAGATAAATTTTTTACACTTTGGTGCTAATTTCAACAGTTCTTAATATCTGTAATAAGTGTTACGCCACTTTAAGCGGAACATTTTTTTAGCACCGCCTCTTAATACCTGTTCGTATTATACGCATATGTCACAATTATACTAGTAATTATGGATTATAAAAGTTAAATTTAGAATAAGTATGGTTGTATTTGCCTTGAGGGAGAGTGAAAAAAACATTAAGAAATAATCACCTTCAGAACACCTGATCAGGATTCGAACCCAGATCTTCCTTTAATCGGCAGTCTAGTTTATTGTGAGAGTGATGCCTTAGGATTTAAAACCTTCGATCACCAAAGCGGGCTTTCCTCTTCAAATAAGATGCCATGATACTTATGACATTCACTTTTCATATATACTTTACTGTGTGTATAAAATTAAACTAATTATAGAAACTGAAGAATAGTTTTATCATATTTAGAAAATATAATATTTTAATAGTTTCACACATTGTTGGAATTAACGAAGGTGAACATTATAGAATTAGTTTGATTTTAAAAATATTGTTATAAAATTACCAAAATATATAAAATTAGTTAGACGTCTTTTCGACCCACCTTCTTTACTCGTAAAAGTTGACAAAAATTAAAATATATTTTCCTATAGCTTATTTTTAATAAACTGATAATTATTCTTCATAATCTAGAGTCTATATTCAAACAAACAATAAATAAATATCATATATTGTAAAATAAATGTGTGTTTTTTTATATTCTATCCACGATTATTTAAGTATAGTTAAATTGCACATGAGCTCTGAGGAACACACTTAAAAGAGGCAAACTTCATAAATAGTAATTGTCTTGTATTAAAATTGTAACACCGCCCTTAGTCTTCCCAAAGAATAAAGGCTGGTGCACAATAAAACTAAGAATAAAAATGTAAAAAATAATTGCAGAGGAGCCGATAGGATAATCACAAAAGTAAATAGGCTGTACTCAGGTCTAATAATTTTCTGTTTCCCTGAACTCACACTTTAACTATTTCGTAATGTTGATATTTATATATTCTATGGTTACCTGTGAAGGATATACCATATAAAAATTTGATATAAAGAAGTATATCAGAAAATAAAATTTTATTTATTGATATTGAATAAAGAGAGGTTAAATATTGGACAGTAATAAACATCGGTGTATATATATATATATATAATGAATCTTACAACTAAAACAATAGTTGCAGGCGATTTCAATAACCCTAAATTGGACAACACTCAGTATAATGGAATATTATGAAAGATTACCCCTAACAAGCAGTAAAGAATATTACCACAATCAGTAAGATACTAATATTTCCTTCATGACAATATAAAACTTTCATGCCATATGGGCTATAATTTTCAAATACTTCTATCTTATGACAATACAAGATTTTCCCGCCATGCAGGCTATAGGTTACTAACATTTTTTTATAACAAATGCGAAACTTTCACGCCAGATAGGCAATAAGTTACTAATATTTCTTTGATAGCAATGTAAAACTTTCACGCCAGACAGGCTATAAGTTACTACTCTTACTTTCATGACAATGTAAAACTTTCAAGCCAGATAGCCTATAAGTGTTACTAATATTTCTTTGATAACAATGTATAATTTCACGCCAGTTAGGCTATAAGTTACTAATCTTACTTTCAAAACTGTGACTTGTAAACTGACAATATTTATATCACGCGAACCCTGATGGGGCTTCACGTCAAAGAAAACTAAAATGAAGATAAACATTATTTACCACGACGTAGCCTAAAGATTAAAGTATCTCTACATAAATATCTTTCAAGTTGTAAGTTTTTTTAAACTTAATTATTAATTTGCCAAACGGAATTTCAATATACATCAGCCGAAAAAGAATTGTGTACCTTCTAAAAACATCCTGGACACCTATGTGCGTCCGAGGACAAGATCCTGACAAGAGTAGTCCGTTTATCTGGACTACACCATTATATACAATTATTCTAGCTCCGAGAGGGGGAAGAGGGGTGAACAAAGCAACGGCAAACACAAAACAATGAAGAGAGGGAGGGGATGAATAGACGACGGTGGAACACCAGAGAAACCGGTAGATTATTCTAGGCCAAATGTTTTAACACATCATCACATTCTTGCACATGCGCGCCACACTTTTCCCATCATGCCTCGCGATAATGCACAGTTCAGTCTTGCATGATTTTCACTCGCTTAGTTGGTCAGTTAAATTCATTGTGGCATGTTGTTTTTGTGAGGGGAGTACGTTAGTGAGTCGAAGCTGATGAATGGGGCAATGGTGAGCTTACTCGTTTTAATTCTAATAGTGTCCAGTCTTGCTTTTTATTTATTCACTGTTGTAGCTTTTTGCTAATAAATGCTACAAATCTCGCCCCCCTGGCTGATGGGTGACGGGCAACTCAGCACCTTTATCCAGATAGAGATCGGAAACCCAGTAGTCTTTACTCCAGATGAGCCCCAACAGCGCCTCCTCCCCCACAGTGAAATCCCATGGGTGGGTCAAGTGGTGGCTGGCCTCCGCACAAGGAACTTGGAGCATCCTGAGCTCCTCCATATATCTGACTCATCTGTTTTCTACCAGCTCGCCGATGCAACGGGATAGAAAGGGAATGGCATAAATCCGGAGTAGGGGTCCTCTCCGAGCTGAATATAACATACACACAAATACAAGCAGTATCTCGTTCTCCATATAGTCAATACATATGTTTAAAATTAATAGCACTCCACGTTACTGCACATGGTCTCACTGGTTCCTGCACAATTTTGTCTTTCTGCATGAAAGTTCTTCAATTTTATGCTTAATATATTTCTCGAAGAAAGTTTATTTAAGGTGACGCATAGACATTTTCTTGTAGAAAGTTTATTCAATTATATCTAGAATACCATTCTCATGACGAGAGTTCATTAAGTTTATTGGTAATGTCACATAAATCCAATCCTTACAATAAATTTAAAAAAATTCCACACGATACACATAACAATGATCTTGCATGCTTCAAAGCATGCGCAAGGGACGTTACATACACCAACTTATACTAACTAATTTAGAGACCAGGGTGACTACCCTGTCACTACCCAGTGACTCTTGACAGTATGTCCATCTATTTAAGGCGGGATTATATTCAAATGGCTCACATGAGCTCTCCTGAGAACATTGTTGTCCCCTTTATCAATCAGGCAGACAATGACGGGGGTGAGAAATTCGTCAATCGGCCATTGACCACTCCATTTCTCACATAATTTGGCTGAAACTCTCTCAATAGCGGAGCTTTGTGGGAACTCTTTGCATAGGACGGTATCACCAATCACAAAAGGGACAGGGATCCTACCTTTATTGTAGCTCGCAGCTACCCTACTTTGGGCCTTTCTCAAATTATCCAGCACTACCCTACACCTCTCAGCATGGGGAACTCTATTATCCTCCTCTAATATTGAGTTAATGTCCCAAACTGATAATAGGGGGTGGTTTAATTCTCTTCCTAAAAAAACAGAGACAGGGGAGGAACCAATAGTATCATGATACGCTGAGTTAAAAGCAAGCTTGAGAACCTCTAACTCTTGGTCACACCTACTTTGAACTTGATGATGAAAGGCAGTGAGGGCGATAACCAGGTTCCTATTGAACCGTTCAACTTGATTAGGGCCAGGGTGGTACGGGCATGTAGTAATGTGTCTTATCCCCCACCCAAAACACATATCCCTAACAACAGCTGACCTGAAACAGGGACCATTATCGCTAACAATGGTGCGTGGGGCTCCCAAGAATGTCCATATACGCCTACACAGCGCATTTACAGTGGTAGTAGCCTTCATGTCACGAAGGGGAATCAAAAAAACAAACGGTGAGTTTACTCATTTTAATTCTAATAGTGTCCAGTCTTGCTTTTTATTTATTCACTGTTGTAGCTTTTTGCTAATAAATGCTACAAAATATAAGAAATCAAATATTTCCCCCTTTATTGAGTTTATTTATTATACAATGCACATCCAACTAACAATACATTACTTCACATCCATTACTGGTGTTCACGTGGTATGAGTCAAGTTCGCCTACGTCAGTAAGCTTAAATTTCAACCTGGCCCACTGCAAGTAGTTCTCCACATTTGATTTATGACTAAGGTGTTTAAATTTACTCTCTTCACTAATTCAGGTGTATTTAATCTTATTTGATGATAGCATTTTACTTTATTAGTATAATTTTATAGTATTGATTATATATTTCCAAATTTACAGCAGATTGACAGCACATGACTTTACGTGTTAATACGTCAAATTATATTTAGTAACTTCTCTAGTTGTCAAATAAGGTTATTTCTATAGAAAGTGAACTGTTCCCTTGAGGGTGAATGGAGTAAGCATCTAGTGACATTCTGACGGTCGTTTAATTAATCGATATTGAAGGGCCTACTATACGTCTATTTTTGTCACCTTGAAACGTTTGTGCCAAGCTGTCGTTCACGGGCAGTATGCCAAAGTATGTTTTAAAATTGATGATACCGTTGCACCATAAAACTAAATGATTTACCATAACAGGCGTCATAACAACCTGTGATTTACTCTTACTGCAGTGTTAACGGAATGGCTATCAAAAACAACGTCATTTATATAGTAATTATACATCAACATTAAGTGTTATCACATTAGTGCATGGAAATATTTCCTTATGTTCGACCAAAAATATTTTATTTAATATCTATATCTCAATATATCTATGTATATTTATATTTGTACGCTCTTTCGCTATGTATCCTAAAACAGAACAAGGTTAATGGCTGCATTTAACACGCGTTGTTCTGGAAAACACAGACAAATGAGGCAGGTATTTATCCCAACCAAAATAACTGAAGAGTATTTTCTTTAATTTTTGGAGTTTACATTATTTATTCATACAATTGTAAAAGTGAACGAAAAAGCCAAACTCGATTTGTTTGAACTAACTTTGATGGGGAATCAGGATTTGAATCCTAAATTTGTGTTCTGATATATATACAGTCTCTCTCTTTCTCTACGTAAATGCAGAGACAGTTCCTTTAAATTCTATCTTTATCATTACTAATTCATTAATTTGGCGTGGAGTTCCATAAAATATTCAATTATTTTTACAAATTCTAATATAATGTCAAGGAACGTTAGTGATCCCAAAAAAAGTGTATTTTATCTATTGTTCAGTTTTTATATGCTATGGGTATCTGCAATTTTATAAATTAATACTGGTAGATTATATTTGCACTGATTTTTGTTTGGAATTACAATAGTTTTGAAAAGTTAATAAGCAAATAGGATTCGATTGAAGGGGTGACAATCCTACAAAAAATAAATGGTACTGAACTCTGAATGAACTTTATTGCTCTATTGTTTAAAAATAGAAATATTTACTCAAAACTCGTAATATATATGAAATGAAACCATATTTACCAGCAAACTCAAACATAAATCTCTCCATACTTTTGTAAAACATTTTTTACTCAAGGTTTTAAATTTTATAATTTTATTTTTTTTAAATTAATGTCCACATTTGTATATTTGGACCAATAAAAAAAGATCTATGTTGGGTCCACAATGGTCAACACTTCATATTAAAATTCAAAATTCCGATTAATGTTTTTGACATTTTACAAGAAATTGTACATCTTATGGTTATCACATTGCTAATAAATTTCTAATTTATAGATTTAGACCAATAAAAAAGGTAAATATTGATTATTCGGTCTAAAGTGATAGAGAAAGATCATTGCTGAACAAACATTTCCACTATAAGTTTAAAGGGAAAAAGAGCATGAGCTTTTTGAGAAACTTACTAATATTTTCTTACTCTATGGAAAACTTCTTTATTTATAATAGTACTTACCATTTTGCAATGCTAAGTTATTTAGTATCTCAAATAGTTGTGACGATACGGACATTTCCGTCTCTGTAAAGTACCCTAAAATTAATTTTCATGAAAGAATGAAAATATTAATTTAATTTATAATATTAATCAACGGTTAAATACAAATTTTAATAAAAATCGTTCAAGCCAATTTTGAGAGAATTGATTTTTTTTTCTCTTCTCGCCCTTTATTAAACTACTCTTAATTTCAGGGTTAAACAAACAACTAGACAGATAGCATTACAATAACCACTTTTTAGGGTTCAGGTGGTCATGAAACGTCCCATCAACAATTTGGGTTAGATTTTTTTTTTTACGGTCACAATACTTGACCTTTAGTGATTGAAANATATATATATATATATATATATATATATAGGGGGCCTATATGCTTTTAACTTGGAAATTATTGGGTTTATAAAAAAAAGTTTCAAATAATTTTTTTTATATTATAAATAGTCCTACACATCTGCAATAATAAGTAATTTCATATCTCAAATAGTTTCGGAAAATGTGATAAAATTTTAAAATTTACGCATCAGACTGAAACCCTTAAAGTCATTTTGCCGAAAAAATGAGAGTAGTCATTTTGTTTATAATATTGATCAATGCTTATAAATGAAATTTAATCAACATGGCTAAGCCAGTTTTGAGAAAATATATTTTTCTTTTTTTCACCCTTTAGTAAACTAACCTTAATATTAAGGTTGAATATCCAAATACAAAAATACTTCAGGGCAATCCTATGAAAACGCTTGATACCAAGTTTTAGCCCAATCAGTTTAAAATTGTTTAGGCTCCACTCCGAGGTACATACAGTCGGAAATTCGAAAACTACATTTTTTGGATTCGAGGATCATGAAACGTCGAAATTCATCAAAATCTAGAGTTCAATTTTTCTGATGATCACACTTTTCTCTGACTCAAAGAGAGCGAGAAAGTAATTATGGGTCATAGTAAAATACTTAACTATACTTAAAATAAAAATAAATTGATCTGTATGTTCGATTTCATCTTTTTGTTTCAAGTAAACTCAAAATTTCTCATCGGATCGAGAATAGACTACTTATATTGTACTATTTATCTTTAAGAATAAAGTGTACCATCACATTATTTCATCAGTGAGCAAAGCAGTGTTGAAAAAATCGATTGTTAGTGTGGTTACATTTCCGTTTCAAATTTGTAACAATTAAAATATAGTATATTGTTACAAATTATAATGTAAAATAATGTAAAAATCTTCTTTGTGAGTTTCTTTGGCAAAGAAGGGGGTATAAATATCAACAAACTATGAATTTAGAATTAATTTTTATAGCTTCAAATCAAAAACAATCCGAAGAGTAGTTACAAATTATATTTTAATCTTAAATCCAAATAAAAACTATGTTTTGTTTTGGTTGTTTTATATTCAGATTAATAGGAAAATTGTGTTAATTTATAGAAAAAACCTACACCTAGGTAATGTTGATCATCATTATGTAAGTTTGTTCTTACATTTACATGAATACATATTCATAAATTGATTATTTATCCCATTAAAGGAAATGCATTATCAATTAAAACGTTACACAGCAAGGAACTTCATATAACCGAAAATTTAAATCTTAAGAAATATATTTCCTTCAATTTATCTTAATTGTGATGTTTATTTCTGTTTTTATTTATTACTCTCACCTAGAGTTAAGTGTAACACGTATTGGTTTTGGTTAACTTTGGACATTGTTACCCAATCATTTGGGTCCATCGTGTAACACTATAAGCGGAGTTGACTGCAGAGTGAGATTTTGACGCCTTAAACCCCTTAACCTTCAGTGTGTGTGATTAAACACCCAATATCAATTGAAAGCAGGCACTTTTCAAATATACTTAGTTAAACCCCAAGGTGTATTTAAAAAAATAAAATATGTCAAGCCTAATGCCTTAGATCACGTGTCAACTGGGAAGTTTATCTCTAAACTCAATTGACATATTGTGAGCCTGAAGTATTAAACTACGTGTTCAATGGTGCGGAAAGATGCCAAACGAATGACCATAAAAATTTGAAGTTTTGTATAATTATTATTTAAGGAAACAGGCCTATGTGAACATTTTTTTTAAATCTACCCTGTTAATTATATACAAATGAAATGTTCGCCTCCCATTTATCTGTTTCTTGCTCAATCACGGCCAAGCCACTGTACCAATTACTCTGGTAAAGTTTTGCATAGATATAACTTTGACTTCTAGTTAACATATTGTTTAAGTATAGCAGTTACAAAACATTTATCTTTACCCTTTTTCTCAACTTTTAATTATTAGATTTTCATTGTATTAACTTTTAAAAGTTTCTAAATATAGATATTCATTACGGGCATCTTAAAAAATAGAGTGGCTATAGAACACTACTTTATTGCCTGTCCAAAGCTCTAACTAATAAGCTATGGGAAGCCTGATAATGGGAACTGATGAAAAATTAATCATCATATTAGTAATTTAGAATGTGTATTAGTTTGTTTATAAGTGTTTATGTTTGTGTGTTTATGATTGGGTGTGTGTGTTTATGATTGTGGGTGTGTGTGTGTAGGTGCTATAGCTCCAAAATCAAGAGACCTAGAAAGCCTAAGCCACACTGATATATAAAAATAAGATATTGTATGTCTGGTTTTGCTCTAACACACCCAAACAACTGTATACTTTTAGGAGACATGGAAAACTTTAAAAATGCCATGAATGTAGTTGGATTACTCCAAATACCCCAATAATTCCTAAATATTTGAGATTTCCAGGTGAAGTTTGGTGAAATAAGTGATGAATGCATTTCCAAAACTTGTGTATAAAACTACTTCTCACTGAACCTGCTTCAGTGGATGCATAGTTTAAGGCGTCGCTCTCGCGTTAGTATAGACTGCCGATGACAAGAATATCGGGGTTGAAACCTTGGTCAGATGTACTGAGGATAGTTTTTTTAAATTGTTTTCTACTATACCTCCATGCAAGTACGGGTACACTTAATCTAAATTTAACCTTCCTCACCACTAGCTCAATAACGTAATTCATACATTATATGCGTATAGCTTGAACAGGTCGTAAAAAGTAGTGATAAAAAAGACAAAATACTCCTTATTGTGGTAGAAGATTTAAATTTTTTGGACAGGCATTGGTGCCTGCCCAAACACTATGAAAAGAATTAAATTAATGATAAGAAAAGGCTAAAGAGGTCATACCCAAAAATTTCCTAAACAAATGGAATAAAACATTTGCCCTAATGTATAAGATTGAAATAATTAAATGCATGTAGAGGGACAACCATGAACAACCATTATGCTCTTTGTTAAACTGTGAATCTCTTAATTCCAATATGTATTGTAAAAATGTATATAATAATTTTACATATCTTATGATCGCCCTTGAGCAAATATTTCGTTCTATGGATTGCATTTTTTGTGAACTCAATTGATAAGCTGTGACAAATTTTTCCTTTCAAATATTGTTTTAAAAATTATTTGTTTGCCATATTTATTTTTGGATTGAGAAATATAAAAAGAGTGCAGCAGGATGTTGAACACCATAATCCGATATATTTTTTGATATGTGTCTGTCTGCATGAATTATTCTAACAATTCTAAGCATCCTATAAATATAAAATTTGCTATGAATATAAGTGTTAAGATAATGTTCTCTATAAAAGTGCTAAAACCCCAAATCGGATCTGGCGGATTGAAAATACTGGGGAAAATTAGACCAAAAACATCGAGACTGAATAATTCCTTTTCTATACTGTAGACTGTTACAGTTCGATTTCATCTTTTTGTTTCAAGTAAACTCAAAATTTCTCATCGGATCGAGAATAGACTACTTATATTGTACTATTTATCTTTAAGAATAAAGTGTACCATCACATTATTTCATCAGTGAGCAAAGCAGTGTTGAAAAAATCGATTGTTAGTGTGGTTACATTTCCGTTTCAAATTTGTAACAATTAAAATATAGTATATTGTTACAAATTATAATGTAAAATAATGTAAAAATCTTCTTTGTGAGTTTCTTTGGCAAAGAAGGGGGTATAAATATCAACAAACTATGAATTTAGAATTAATTTTTATAGCTTCAAATCAAAAACAATCCGAAGAGTAGTTACAAATTATATTTTAATCTTAAATCCAAATAAAAACTATGTTTTGTTTTGGTTGTTTTATATTCAGATTAATAGGAAAATTGTGTTAATTTATAGAAAAAACCTACACCTAGGTAATGTTGATCATCATTATGTAAGTTTGTTCTTACATTTACATGAATACATATTCATAAATTGATTATTTATCCCATTAAAGGAAATGCATTATCAATTAAAACGTTACACAGCAAGGAACTTCATATAACCGAAAATTTAAATCTTAAGAAATATATTTCCTTCAATTTATCTTAATTGTGATGTTTATTTCTGTTTTTATTTATTACTCTCACCTAGAGTTAAGTGTAACACGTATTGGTTTTGGTTAACTTTAATAATGTAAAAATCTTCTTTGTGAGTTTCTTTGGCAAAGAAGGGGGTATAAATATCAACAAACTATGAATTTAGAATTAATTTTTATAGCTTCAAATCAAAAACAATCCGAAGAGTAGTTACAAATTATATTTTAATCTTAAATCCAAATAAAAACTATGTTTTGTTTTGGTTGTTTTATATTCAGATTAATAGGAAAATTGTGTTAATTTATAGAAAAAACCTACACCTAGGTAATGTTGATCATCATTATGTAAGTTTGTTCTTACATTTACATGAATACATATTCATAAATTGATTATTTATCCCATTAAAGGAAATGCATTATCAATTAAAACGTTACACAGCAAGGAACTTCATATAACCGAAAATTTAAATCTTAAGAAATATATTTCCTTCAATTTATCTTAATTGTGATGTTTATTTCTGTTTTTATTTATTACTCTCACCTAGAGTTAAGTGTAACACGTATTGGTTTTGGTTAACTTTTGGTTAACTGGTCTTTTCTATACTGTAGACTGTTACAGTTCTAAGTAAATTTCATTTGTTTAAAATCTTTTAACAACCAATTGGTTATGCTATGTTACTCTTCTTTGTTTTTAAGCTAGAATCAATAAATGAAAGTACAAAATATTGTGTATTGAGAAATAATAGCTTAATCTTCAAAATAAATTTCAGCTTTTAATTTAGATTATAATCTATATTTTAATATTGTGTATTAGTCCGTTTAGTCCGCCTACATTTCACGTTTTGTGACGCAATTTAAAACAAAAGAGAATTAATCTTTATATATAATTTAATATTTGGTTACTTTTTCGTGTGATTAATTTGATATATTATATGATAGCAAAGTTACTTTATAGATTCCCCGTGTGAAGAATGGATATACCAGTTAGGTTTTTCTGCACATTCAAATTTTTATGGTATTTACCTTCCTTCTGTGTATTTTAAACAATAGAAACCCAAAATAATCAATCTTTAGAATGTTTGTCAGTCTGCCTATTTGTAGGTTTCAAGTAAACGTATTCATCGGATTGAGACAGGGCTTCAGTAGTACCATAACATGCTATAAATCACTTTAGATTATCAGTGAGTAAAGTAATGTCGAAAAAACCGGGCGTAAACAGTGAACATTCGTCGCGGCTGGTATTGCAGGTACATTAGATGACACGTGATATGAGCTGGGGTGTGGAGGGAGATGGGGTTGGGGCGAGTCTATGTTTATACTGCTACTGATTTTTTTTCTTTTCTAGCATTTGAAGTTGTCGAATGTGTTGTATTGTTTAATGGGAGAGAATCCACGGGCAAATATTACTATAGTATAAATTTTATTCTGTGCAAACAAATAAAATGTTGATTTGTAAAGCAAATGGCTAAGACACTTTGATTAAATATATGTCTCGATTAATAATCAAATCAACACCAAACTTGGAATTATTAATTTTTTTAGTTACAAATGTAAAAATATATTTAATATTTTTATGAATAAAATTGATTTTCCTTTAATCTTAATAATATTCGCTAATTTGTGATAGTTTTAAAAATCAAACAGTTTTCTCACTGTTACTTCATACCCATATTTTTAAAGCAGTATACACAATATACACTACAATAAATGGAAATTATGAGATGAAAAATTAACGTCTGACATAATTGACAAAATATAACGTCTGACATAATTGGGTAAATCTTTAATTTCTGTAACATCTTTTAATAAAATAATAACAATATTGCATGACGCGGGTTTGTTTCGAGATTGGGCGCTGTCATAGTTTTATTTTGCTATAGATTATGAAGATAATGACGATGAAACTTGGTAAGTTTCTATAGCATTTCACACTCGGTGACTTTTCCACAATGTAATTTCATCTGATATTTCTAGTCAACATCTGATAGTTAACGAAAATTTAATCAATCACCTTCCTCATCTTGCTCACTTGAGTTAAATATTTGAAGGGGAATATATTAGTGTCCAACACAAGAAAAAAAAATACCATCATTAAAATCAATAGTTAAAATAAGGCCTTATTTTAACGAGCTTAAGTACTTACTTTTAATTCTCAATTATTTATTTCAAGCCATATTAAATGTTGCTATTCTATCAATAATATATTCATAATTTTAGGCTTTGATGTTTAAATTAATTAGACTATCACGAATCAATTTAAATACTAATTCCCCAAATTGTTCTGATTTATTATATAAACTATGACATATACGGTACCAAGAATTCAAAATATTCTAGAAATCACGACACATAAATTTTATTGGAATCGTAATAATATCTTCCTGGATATTCCAAGGTTCTTTTTAAAGTTTATAAACCCCCATATTGAGTAAACCGTTTTACTCATACGTCACCGATGACCGTATAAGAGTAAGCACCGAACTAAATTTCGACTAGGAGTGGTAATGCATCCTCATACATCATTGGGCCTTTCCCCCCCACCCCTATCATTTTAACGGGCTCTGGGACCTCAGGCGACTTCTCTCTTGTAATGTATGAACCGACACAAAGACACACACGCACACACATGTATACTCCCCCGACCGCTTCTCAAGACAGGAATTATACCTTCGTGTACACCCGTTGACATGAAACCTCGAATACAGATTAACAAACTCATGGTTTTATATCAAGACGGTTTATACATTCCACTTTTAATAGGAAGGGTATTTAATAAATGACAAATACTTTTTGGCTGCCAACATAGATAGCTATTTACTAATTTAGTAGTGCTATTTTAAAGATATTGATTATATTTATCAAAAGTGAAAGCTGCAGATTCCAACACTTGGTGTATGAATATGTGAAATTAGATCTAGAAAGTTTCTAAGCTCTCAGGTAAGGTTCTTCCTATGAAATTGGATTGTATAACTTCCACCTCTGAAGCTTCTGGTTATTTTATCATCCAGGGTATATTATCTGGCACCCTATCTCAACAGGTAGTGTCTGCTCACTCAAATAAGGGTTCCAAATTCAATTCCTGGTATGGTTGGAATATGTTTTAATGAAGTTAGTTCATAAGTTGAATGATAATATAATCAGTCACTTTTGAATGTACACGTTAAATACCTAAAAATTAAATAAATATCTGACAGTTTAATAAGAAAGTGTTGTTTCTACCAAACCGGGATATCCTCAACACTAGTGTCGTCCTTAATTTATTGGGTATAAAATTTAATAACATAAACAGAACATAATTATATATGTGACACCTCCATATTAAGATGCATTTGTATAGTTTGATTCCATATGAAGAATATTAAAACACATTTAAAACTAATACTATTTATGGATTAGAGCTATATTTCTTCGTGATAAGACTTGTATGTTTAGAATTAAGACGAATGTTCAAATCACATTTATTATTTAAGCCAAGGCACTCCCCCTATGTTCCTCCTACCACAGCACCAACAAAATAATCATAATTAAAACTACAAATGAATGGCTATATGAAATTGACATGTAATAAATAGTTGTTTAGTGGTAAGCTTTTATTTCATAAACACAATATTTCTAGCATAATACTTCAGATTTTAATTTAAGAATAAACTATATATTTATGTATAATGTGTAAACTTATAAAACAATGCATTGCGTGGAATTATCCTCATAATTCAAAATACTATATATAATATATAGTATTAATATGTTTCACCATATTTGCTTTGATCCTATATATATATAACATATTTTGGTGAATCTTAAAATATTTTATAATGTTTATAAAATAACATATCAGATAGCTAATTATTTCATCTTACAAACATTATAAAATATTTTAAGATTCACCAAAATATGTATGTGACATTCCTTAAACATATACACACATATATAAATTTACATATGTTAACTATATATACAATATGTTCCGATTTATTTAAGAATTAACTTGGGTGTGGATGGTAGACCTAAAAGAAAAAGTCCTTATGAACCTCTTGTATGTGACGTATCACTGCTGGTACACAGGCAGAGATGCAGCAACACTAACAAGGTTGTATCGAGTAGGTATATTAACCATTTCATCAGAAGCTTAGGAGGCCTTATCTCAGGAACCATCAAATATACGACATATGTTCATATGGGTTTTTTGTGTTGTTTTGAGGCCTACTGATCACACCCCCGTTACTTTCATGTGAATCGGAACACCCTGTACACACACACACACACACACACACACAAATATATATATATATATATATATACACACACATACTTTCATACAATGACCACTAACGATAAATTTGTCATTTTCTAACATTAAATAAAATGTGTTAAAAAAAATTCTTTACTATACGTTCATCCAAATGTTTTGTCAATTTAAAATGTGATGTCAATAATTTAAATTTGAGAGAAAGAACCAAAAATATATGTGAGGCAAATGAATAGAGCTCTTTTATTATCTATTTATTTTCCATCCGAAGAGTGCAAAACTACTGTGAATCGAAACACATGGTAATACTATAATATCTTGGCCACTCCTGTCTCGGTACAGCTCTACTCGAGCACAACAATAAGTTGGTTCGTACTTGGAACATTTATTGCTTAGATCCAAGTGTCGATTATGTCCACCCATTGGTTCCACGTGAACGGAAGATCTGACTTTATGACTTCATTTACATTCTTGAATGACATATAACGTTATTTCCTCTTAATTTACAGTGATAGATATTAATAAATTATGGCCGAATTATCTGTAAATTAAGTATAGTATTTTTTAATATTGAGCTCGTAAATAATATTCTATAGTTTCCAACTGAATATTTTTTTTATAGATAAACCTAAAATATTATCAAGATTTATCTAAAACTTTAAAAGGACTAGTCCAAAATCAAACTATCGTGGCCAATTTTTCTATTTAATAATTTCAATTTTTAGTATATTTTTTATTCGGAATATAATATTTATTTAAATCAATTGTTTCGTTTTAGGAAATACAGTAATAGATTAGTGCAATTTAAAATATGAAAAATAGATCAATTACACATTTATTTGTTAATTTATATTGCTACAATACAACATATATGTCAATATTTAAATAGAAAATGAAAAACTCTAAATATTACGAAATTACTAGTAAAATTGACAGTACGTATTTTAAATACAGATAGATATGGATGCTGTAGTGTATTTTTAAATATAAATTAAACAAAAGCTATCGATAGTTGGCACTACCTACAGTGCCTAACCAATGTATCTGTTCCAAAGCTTCATAAAAATAGAAACAAATATATAAATGGTATTTACCATATTTACTAAAGCTTAGATGGTAATCTGAACCAAGTCATGCATACCAAAGGAAACTAAAGGCTTTTAAAATTCAAAATATGCCTTCATTTATTTAATAGGTATTATCATAAAAATAGACATGTCGCTAGACGCTAGAACGCTCTAACACTTGAAAAATTTGAGATTCGTAAAAATCTCAAAATGGTATACTATAAAATGTATTAATATCTTGACTTTATATAACGATTTAAAGAATTTTGCTTTTTTGTATATGACGTACTAATAGACATGACAAACAAAATAGCATTAGTCCGTGGTACCAAGATTCATACAACGTTTTAAAAAGTCCATTTTTAATATTTTCGCTTTAACCTAAATTGAATATTTTTAAGGCTTCGAGAATTCAAATTTAGATTCTAGATTGTAAAGAAAATTTAAAATTCGGATTCGAGAAATATAAGATTTGACCTTGTTATAGATAATAAAACTCATTGTTACGTAACCTAACCATGATTTTCTTCAAGTATTCCTGGAGATACGAGTACCGCAATTTGGGGAACAGTGGCCTAATAGTTGTGGTTTCTCCCACTATGACCACTATATTTCTACGCTCTCTTTGAAGTCACTAAACCCCAGTAAAAATCGGTGCACATGAAATGAGGAACAACTCATCCGAGGCTGCACGAACTGCGGGGCGAAAATTAAATTTATAATGAATTTGTTCAAATTGGAAAATGAAGTTTAGGTTAGGTTAAGCTAGGTTATGTTAGGTTAGTTCAGGTAAGGTTATGTTAGGTTAGTTTAGGCTATGTTATGTTAGTTTAGGTTAGGCTAGTTTATGTTAGGTAAGGTTAGGCTAAGATGTTAGGTTAGTTAGATTAGGCTAGGTATGCTATGTTAGGGGCTAGGAGGTGAATGTTAGTACAGGTTGTTCCTAAGATCATGTGAACACGCTGACAGGTATACTTTATACTACCATTCGAGTTCGCCCGTTAAAAGAACCGAATACTAAACCTAATATTAATTTTAGCTCAACCAGGTTAATGGGACCCCCTTCAGCCTCATCACTTACTTACACACACATACACATACACACACATAGAGTTGCATTGCATCCCACTCGGAATTCGGTTTTAACGAATCTTTTTATATTTAATTTTAAAATCGCCTCCATCACACTAATCCAGCAGGTATGACATAGTTTGAAATATTTTATCACAACTATTGAAATTAATTAATTAAATAACTAACCAAAATAATAAGAGCAAAATTTAAGATTAAATATAATTCCCCCTCCATATTCATAGTCATTACCAGCACTACCTATATGCACTCTTGATAACTTGAATCCGAGTGATCCTGGTTTGGTTTATCCTTGGTCGCGGCGTGTTTGTTTCTTATGGTAATTGGTCAGTTCTTCTCTAGATTAACTACGTCCTCTTTCTCGCCAGAATTGGAAAGGTCTTTCGGGTCAATAAGCATTGTTGACAGTTCAAATGATTTTATGTTGATGGTCTCATTAAAAAAAAAAAGTAAATG
>CABFOW010000026.1:516369-541095 GCA_902141385.1 Timema californicum
TTTTATATATATATATATATATATATATATATATATATATATATTGTTAACTTATTGAGTAAATATTTAGTTACAATCGTCCAATTTTTAGGTCATTAATTTAAATTTGTAATTATATTACATCCAAATTGGTTAACATGATCAATAATAGTTTAATTTTCTTACAATAAAAAACATATAGTTTCAAGCTTTGGCCATTAGAGTTTTTGACATAAGTGGGCATAATTGATATTGAATTAATCATTTGTTTATTTAGATTAGATTGTAAAGTGTTGAAAACTAAAATTTCGAATTAGTAATCATCCTACCAGATCCGTAAGGAGTCACAGATTTTTGGGAATATGGCTGCACCTATGAAACTAATGAACTGATTATTATCTCTTATTAATAGGATGATCTAATTGAAATAAGGAAGCTGTCAGGGGGGAGAAAAAAGTATTCAAATAATATAAAAGATGGGTTCCATAATGCCTTAATTTTTTTCAGGAAACCACAAATAAAATTCAAGGAAAACTACAATTTTGTTTCTTAAATTTATTTATATCAATTAAAAGCTGCATGTACATGTTCATAGTTTAAAAAAAGTACTTAAAATCATGTCTCTATTATTAAAAAAAAGTGAAGACTTAGGTTACATTGGAAAAAAACAAAAAAAAAAATTCTAAAAAATTTTATGACTGGGGCTCATTTGGACAAATTTCCACAAATCATATTTAAATACATACAAATATGCTATATTAATAGAATAGTAAAATCCTATGTAAAGCATTGTATAACCTATCCCTCAAGGAATAAGAAAAATATCAATAGCTGTCCTAATATAACACTAAAAACACTCAGTCATTTGCTGAGTCTCAGCCTAACCTATAACAAGATAAAGATATAAAAGCTCACTTTCATTATAATTCGCAGCATTGTTGGCATTAATTTCAAGGTAATTACATTGCAATATCCAATTGTAGAAGTCTTTAGCGGTCTCACTTAAACTCGCCAAATGTAGCTACTTTTCTACGTCTCTCTTTTTCTCTCTTCACTTATACAGTACTTTTCAGCAATCACTTTTAATATCCCGTAGCTGTTCACTAACAAAGTTTCCTTTTGGTCAACACTATGGTGTGCATCAAACCCAGTGTGTTTCTCACATTAATTTTAGTTTTTTTTGTATTATATAGTAAAGTACCCTCTGCTCTTGCATCTTGATTGGTAATTTACTCTTCAAGCTTGTCTCAGCACATTCCTTGTAATCAAAAATTCACCAGTCCTGTCCAAGTATTTTCAAAATATCATGCTCATCAAAGATATAATGATATGCATCTGGACTTGTGATTGCTTCTTTTTTCCTTCGAATTTTTTCTATGCCTCCAAAAACTCTTATCTAGGGGCCGAAATCAGTGAACGTGAATTTAAAAGTAATGTTCCACCTTTGTGAAAATTTGACTTGTTCATACCTAATGCAGCAAGCACGGCACTAGGTATTGATGAATTTTTACTCTGTCTTGAACATTCATCTGAAAACAATCTTAATTGGTGTGGCATCTCGGCTGCTCCCTCAAATCGATCTTCTAAAAGTGTAATTAAATTCATAGGCGCATTAAATCCTTTCCCCGATTGATTTTTTTTTCGATGTTTAGTTGCAAGTGTTTTTTTATATCTTGTTCCCCGCTGTGGATTGCAAATGTTAAATTATAAATACAGATTGGCCGTGAATAGAATACTTCACAAATTGGTAACTTTGGAAGAGGGTGATTCTGATGCATATCAAAGCTAAATTTTACAACGCCATTATCTGGTGTTCTCATTGTAATATCATAACATTTCTTTGCGTGTACTTGATACAGCTACTACTGAGCTATATATAATTATTTTTCTGTCTGCTGTCGACAGGTTGATGTTATCTTGGCATTTAGTTTATCATAAAATGATGATCAATTAGTTTTAGGGTTAGAAAACCCCAAATGAAGGTTGATAAAAATATTTCGAAATAATTCGTTAGTGATGTCGGTTTTTTTCTTATTCGCTACACTTTCTTTTCCATTCCAACAAAGTTCCTAACGGATCATTCCAGGGGTATACACCCTCTTAATCTTTCCATAATTACTTTCCCTACACTTGAGTGATTTCAGGGTGTTAATTAATGAACCTCTAGTATATTTGTCTATAAGACTTATTTTACTGCCTATTCTTCGTTATTTCCAAATAAATACATAAAAAGAGCATTAATTAGTTTTCAGCTTACTCGTGTAATGGATAAGAAGGTTTGGCATCCTAAAATAATTATCACTCCATTATTTTTCTGAATGTAATAATCTTACATGGATCTTACTCTTGGTACTGCTTTTCGTGGCCTCCTTGTTTTTGGTGTTTGTGGTGCAATATATTTTAGAAGAAAATTATCTTGCTCTGCATGTGTCTTGTTATGGTATTTTTAGGGGGAAGATCCAGTAATATAGCAAAATATAAACAAAAAAATTTCATAACAAACGATAACATTCGCATTATAATGTTAACAACCTGAAATCTAAAAAATAAATCCGTCATGATTAATTTTGTGTTCTTAATTGCTTTCAAAACAGCAACAGCTTACTATGAATGGACTGAAATATTAAAATTCAATAGCAGATATTAACCTTCGCACTAGCATTTAAAAAAATAATTTTATAGGGAGAAAAATAATTAAATAATTGTTTTTATTCTGCTGTCAAAATAGTAACAATGGATAAAACATAAAATTCCTGTAGCAAATAATAACATGCACATTATCAGTTTACCACCTACGCTTAAAATAATACAATCGTATAATGTTTGTGTTCTTAACTCCTGCCAAAAGATTAGCAGCCTACCGCGAATAAACTATCTCCTGATTCTGTGTAGACCTACCATCGATATCATATGGGATGAAATTTAAAACATTGCAGGCTTTGCATTTGTTGTGTTTGCAGCTTACAGTCGGTTTCCCTCTTGCACTGGTGCTATGTCTTGCATATTTCTTTTTGTTCTTGAGCCAGTTATCTACGTCTCGTTTTCTTTTTCTACATCGACTGCTTTCTACCACGTTTTTATTGAACTCTGATAGTATCGCTCACAGCTACACACGCCAACATGAAAATGACATATGACAATATGAAAATGACATCATGTTGTGAGGGTCTGTTTATGCGCATGGATTAAGGGTTGTTTGGAAAACCACGTATATTGACTAAGGCCATCAGGGGAGAACTTTCCCAATTATACATGCAAGCACTATGTAACATAAGGCGATTTTACCAATACAGATTGTAGTATATTAAAGTAGACCTACTTAACATTTTGTTGTAGCAATATTTTGGAAAGTTATTTAATCTGACTTAGGGCAGTTTTAAATCCCCCTCATAAACTCTATAAAGAAATTTAAGGCTATTGCACACAGCATCTACTTATATCCAAAGTATTGTTTCATCACCTCCATGGAAGACTTATTATTTTGAAATAACATCCTCTAAAACATGATGAATTTAAGTCTTAGCTGAAGTAAAATATTACTCTGGAACAATGTGTCTGAAAATCTCTTATAATTTACTATTAGACAATCATTAATTTACACAGGACAGAAAAATATCAATATTTTAAAATTTACTTTATTTATTAGGTAATTTTTTAGATCATATCTTTGAAGGATTGTATAAGAAGCATAGATAAGTAGTTCATGAACGAATAGTTCAAATTTAACAGTTCATTTTGCTGAACTAGTTACATTAGTTCACTTGATAAACGCGAACTAGTTTTATTTGGAATATAAGGAAAACATGACTAGCTGGATTCTTTGGCCGATATAATTCGCAGAAACGATTTAATGAGAAGCTTATTGTTCATCAAATCTATTTACTATCCACCAACCTTAGACACTAAATAATAGGCATTATTATTGTTCTAATAACGATGATGACATCAGTAGCATTTGTGGTCGTTATAAAATAGTTAGGCTTCTAACGACGAGTACTTTTAATGCAGCTCATAAAACTCCAATATCATAAATATTTAATTAGTATAGTTTGTTAAAAGCGTTTTTTGGATTTTAAACCAACCACAAAGTTCACTTTTAGATGCAAGCTTACGCGTACACAAAGTGGTCACACTGAGAAAAACTAGGTGCAAATAACCACTTATAGTCAACTTATCAAGATGGAATAATCGGATGAAGAACCTTAATTTTTAATATATAATAATAATGATTTGTTAAAGTTTTTAATTGTGGATGTGGAACTATTTAAGGGATAGTGGGTGAACGATTATGCTATCTATATGGAGGAAGGTGGAGAACCAAGCCGTATTTTCACGAATCTTCTTAAACAACCAGCATCCCAGATTTCTATTCTTTCTACAACGCATTATTTTAGCATTTTAATTTCCATCGTGAAAACACACACAAGAACACAGCTATACCTCTTGAGAATACAAGGTACAACACAAACTCTCACAACACAGCGGCCATCCGTCATGCAACACACAAGTGTGCACGCAACATACCAAATAATTTGGTCCGCAGTGGCAGCTGCACCAGTTTGTGCAAGTTTGCACATCCCACTGGTATTCAATGTCAACGGCCTCGGTACGTCACCACTTGTTTGAAAATATATATTCAAGTTTTGTTTATTCCTGAACACTCGCACACACAGTTTATTTGTATGAACGTGCATTCAAAGTGAACGCAGCCAAATACTTTGAAGTTTTCACAAAAATATTCCTTATTGGGAACAAATACCCACCAAGCAAATTCAAATATACTCTTTGATTTTGATATTACCAGTGTAGTAGATATATTTTACTCAGTTAATTTAAATTGATAGTAGACCTTTAACAAGGTAGTTTTTATGTAAGGGGAGTAACTTACAGTTTGTAGGTCATTAACTGGTGCAAGAATGTGCTACATTTTTAGTCCGCCAACGATTGAGCTATGATGTGCAATTAATAACTACTGAACTAATATATACACTTAAATAACGCCTTAACTAAGATATACAGTTCGTGAACTATTGAACTTTATGAATGAACGGCTCATTTCAGTAAATTTATTTAGTTAAGAACAATTTCCTGGTATTGGATTTCCCATGGGTAAGAAATCTATGGCAAAAATCACTTCAAGGAGACAAAAAAGTATCCACACCTAAATGGTAATGTAAGTATTGAAAATAATTATAAAATACACCAAGTGTCAGACTATTTGAACTAAATGAATGCTAGTTTTAAAAACTTGTATATTTTCAGTTCACATCTTTCTTTAGATAATAATGATGTTTCGTTACTTTGGTAATCATTTTTCTCAAATGTTTCTATGTGAAAAAAGTAATCAAATTTGGTTATAAACTTTGATGTATTCTAAGGAGCGAATGGACTACTAGTACAAGGAAACGCAAATTAAGATGAGCCACTGGGTTATAAAATGATTGTAGGACTTACTTCAATTAAATAAAAACATAAAATATCTTTATATATTCTTAAAAAAGCATGTAACTACGACAATATGGTGCAACTAAAGAATAAAAAAACTCAAAGCAATGTGCACAATTTGTTAGAATCGAACCACACAATTCCTTGTTATGAAAATTAAAATAAAAGAGAAGAACCAAATAAGGTTATTTCAGATTACAGGATTTGATGCATAAAATTGGATTTTAGGGGATGGGCGATAACACAATAAAGATTTGACAACTATCACAAACTAGAGTCAAATTTTTCCCTCCAACAACAGAAATCAATATTCGCTTAAATCCAATGTTTTATGAGTGTGAAACAAATTCTTTTTCTTATTCCTTGGAGCCATTGTAAATATAATTGTGAGCTAGTATGTATATTATCAATCATAGATAGTGGCGCAAAATTTTGTTATCTTACAAATACCATAAGATTTTTCAAAAATTAACAGCGTATATTTTATTCCAAATTTGGGAAAAATATGATGAAAATAAATATGTACGCTTAAATAGCTGGAATACTTCCA
This sequence comes from Timema californicum, assembly GCA_902141385.1. Lineage (NCBI taxonomy): Eukaryota > Metazoa > Arthropoda > Insecta > Phasmatodea > Timematidae > Timema > Timema californicum. The sequence continues at coordinate 522,344 of CABFOW010000026.1, forward strand.
TTAAATAAAAATATTATACTTTAATCATTACTACCCTATTAGAATAGCTATGGGGCTATCCCCGACTGATAATAAAACATGAATAATGAATACACTACAATTTTTTTTATGAAGGGTCTTTTTAAATATCATATTTTCTATCAACATTGATATCATTTTACTATCTTATAGGTAATGAATATCTCTATCAAAATCTAAAGCTGCACGTCATAGTAATTGACGTGAAGGTATATTTCGTAGCTTTTCCAGCTGTCAGATAAGGCCATTCCTATAAAATAGGGCTGTGGAAAGATCCACCACGATCAAAGTGTTGGTGTGTTCTTGCGGAATGATATTATTGCTATTTTACGACGTGCCGTCATGACAAGCGCGGCTCATTCGAATGCCAGCAGGGAGATGACCCATCTCAGATACGAGGCCACTCCCTGGCACACATCTCACCAGCTTATCATGCACTTATTTTCCGTCGTGCTCCAAGGAGAGTGAGAGAGTCATACGCATGTGTGTGAGGATCTGCATCAGAGGTCAATGAACACGCTACCAGTTAAGGAAACCTTCTGATAAACGTTTAATCTATGAATACAGGTATTTTCTAAAGGAAAATTAGATAATAAATTACCTTAAAATTGGTGATCAAGGAGAGCACACATGGTAATAAATATCTATAATAAAAACGCACAAAAAGGTTATAAAAAAGAGCACAAAATTATGCCTTAAGATTTGTCAGGTCACACAAGAACTTATTAAAAACGAACATAATTAAAAAGTATGCATTTCGTTTTTGTCTTGATAAGCTTTGAATACATCTCTAGTTGAAATTTGTGGAGGGTTTCTATTAAAAGCATATACACTAGGATTAGTTTGGACTAAGTTTGGAAATTCAGGGTTAGGTACACTTAAACCACATACAGTATACGTGAAACTTTTTGATTGCACTACTTATACATAAGACTGATGACAATTATTTACTCTGTGATTTCATATACTTAAATAAACTTTGGCTTGATTGTTTCTAAAACCCTATTTTCAAAAACTGTTTGCGTTAATACAGTATATGTATGTTTTATGTATGTTGAGTATGCGGATCAAAATGTCAAACTCATCTAGTCTGGTTTGCATGTCACGGGAAGATCGATTGACTCCCAATCAGGTGTCTTGAGTGTGATGTTCCTAAATGGTTTCTCACGCTCTCATAGCTCAAATACTGATAATTTTTCTCCAAGTGCTATATTTGTCATCTTTACACTATTAGTGTAATTAAATACGCATATCCTGATTAGGTATTAAAAGGCACTAGGGAAAAAGTAAATATTAAAACTGTACATGTTTAAATGTAATTTTATTTATCCATTAGGACTTTAAATGTTCGCACTATGTTCTTTTATTTTTCATTGTATTTAAAATACGCTCCTATGTAACATTTGGATGTTTTTTTTATAAACTTTACTAAACAATTTGTTATAAAAAAAAATGGCAATGCACTTTTCTATGAAATATTAACGTTACTTTAAATCAAAGTAGATATTTTTCTTTAATACAAAAAACTTCTTTCTTACACTAGACCAAACTGATTTTATTGTAACCACTTTGATCTAGAACAAATTCTTGTTATTTATGATTTTCAGTTAGATCCGTTAAAATTGATACTTGTTGAAAGATAACTTCTCTGGTTTATAAAAACATGAAGCAGATTTTGTAGTCTACCATTTTCACATCAAATCCTAGGACAGTAAATTATAAGATGTAAACCCGCTTTCGCAAAGAGACAGAATTGTAAAACCACAGTGATATATAATCTGCCCCAATTTCCTCGCCACAAACAATTTCGTCTATTGAAAACTTTATGCCTTAGACCATTCAACCACCGGTGCAAGCTGGTAGCTTGTTGGAGTTACTAATGTCGTGCCTTTACAATGTATGGGTATTTTTGTATAATTTATATATTATTTAAAAACCATAAAGATTTGAATAAAATGTTATTTAACTATTTAATGAAGTTTTGATATATAGTAGGTTTATTTATTGGGAATTCAGATCTTATATTTTCAGGCCATCATAGGTTTTCCAGTAAGAATTTGCAAATGAAACTATGGCCACGTTTTTATATAATTTTAGAATATCAATATTTCTAATTGAAATATGAAAGTAAAATATTGATTTAAGGGAACAGTAAACATAAATATTAGCTTTTAAAAAAAAGTGTTTTGTATCCCACAAACACGTAATTATTTATGGAGCTAGTAACAACAGGTGGTAAACAAAAACTGACCCACCTTTTAAAAGAGAAATTAAAAAAAGTAACAGGTTTCCCACGACGGAATCACGCAGGTCAAGAACTATCATCCAATCACTTTTTGAAGGATAAAGTAGAGAGTTAAAGGGTACTTGCGTGCAAGAGTTCAACCATAATCGTTTTAGTAACAAAGAACCATACAAAAAATGTAATCCAACCAACCACAGAAACGCATGCAATACTTATTTCCGCTGAGCTAAGTTTAAAGCATTACTCTAACTCAAAGTGGTTGTTTTACCTTAGTGCAACGCGACGGGGTTCGAATACCCGCAGGGTGTATTTTTCTCCTTAATAGTTTCCCACTCTCCTTAGCCTCAAATACGGATACATTTCCTGTTAGCTATACTTTCTTCATTCCCATCACATTAGACAAATTTTATTTGTTATCATTTAAACTTACTAACTGGTAAAGTTATAAGCTTATCAACTAATTGCGCTATTGGTTTCAGGGATCAGAATGTTATATTTAGAAGAATTTTACCCACATTTGCGTAGAAGGAGAGTGAAGAACCATTTTTGAAAAACAACCCACAGTACACCCAACCGAGAATCTAACCTCTATCTCCCCGCCATTGGCAGTTTAATCTACCAGTATAGTAGCGCGTTAGACTACACAGCACCGAACGGATAGAGTTATATTAACACACACATATATATAGCCTCAAAGGATAGCAAGACACGGTATAAATAAAAATTAGTGTTTTTTAAATTTATTTTCTAAAATAATTAAACCAAAATTTCACCATGACTTACCAACTATCCAGACTAATGATAGATAATTTCCTGGAAATATCCGCTTTTATATAACAAAGAATATTCTTACAAATGCAAAATCTTTAAACGGTTGTCAAAATATATTCTAATGCATGATAAATTATAATAATTTAGTTTTTACTTTTTCTCGAGATCTTGGAGAGAAAGTATTGTGATCGTCAAAAAGAATCTAAGTCGAGATTTTGATAAATGTTAACGTTTCATGACCGCCTGAAACAAAAAAAGTTGTTTTAGCAATGCCGTCTTGTTAAAACTCGGATTGGAGCCGAAACTATATTAACGATTGGACTCAAACTTGGTATTTGGGGTTTTCATAAAGTCCCCTCAAGGATCTGCTAGACTTAGATATCCAACCCAAAATTTAGGGGTAGTTAACGAATGGCAAACAGAGAGAAAATTGATTTTCTCAAAGTGTGCTCAAATAATTTTGATTAGATTTTATATAGACACACTTGTTTATAATTATAAATAGATGGCACTTTTCATTTTCTCATGAACATTATTTTAAGGTTACTTTACAGAGAGGGAATATTAAAATTTTTATCATTTCTCCACAACTATTTAAGATACGAAATAATTTATCAATATAAAGGTTTAGTATTATTAAAGACGAGTATCTTTTATTTGAAATATATACTCTAAGCCAATAATTTCAGAGCTATGGGCGAATATATATATATACTTTTTAATTCAGGTCTGAAATTAGATTTTATTCCTATTCTTTTTAATGACAGATATATTTATAATTTCTCAATTTTTCTGTAACAGTGTTCTTAGTTCCTTGTGGCATAGATTAAGTAAGTAACATTGTATATTATTTCATTTGTGATCTTATTTGATGTTTCTACTATAATGTATATACCTATTATTTCCTTTCATAAATTTTACGAGTTTTTATTAAATGTATATTTTAAGACAAAAGTGTGAGAAAGTATGTTCGGTGCACCGTAACATATATTTTAATTAATAGGCTTATATTTTTAATGATCTTAAATAAGATATCTATTTATTTAAAAAGAAACTATTTATAATAACCTAAAATAATCTTCATATCCGGGAGTATTTCTTAGAATGTGTTTGTGAAAGTTTTCGCGTAGACCCATTCCGGCCGGCATATTCCCATTGATAACATTTCCGCTTCACATTGCTGGTTTATACCACCTGCATGCTGTGATCACGTAACAAAAGTTATTCGAGTTATATTATTGATGAGTCACACCGTTGATTTATGTGTGAGCTAATAGCAAATCAAATGTATTGCTTTGAATAATATTGATGGTGTTATATAATATTTTAATAACATACGATTTAACATAAACTATTTGAAAAATAACACCTGGAGACAGGAATCGAACCCTGGACCTTTAAATTATTACACCCATGATCAACCACTAATCTATAAGGAATCAATCTTGTGCTCAGGATCATTCTTCACTAATGTGATGGGTGCGTGTAGATCGTTGGCTACTTAGGCCTATGAGTAAACTAATTTATCGCAATAATCAAATAACAAAACAGTCTGAGACTTGGGATAACCGCCAAGTATTCAATACATGATCGTGATTTAAGTGATATTTCAATGAATTTCAACACATAAGTTGAAAATCGTTGTAATTTAGGCACTATCCATATGGAGGAGGCCACATTTCTAACTAATTTAAATTAGTTGATAAATGACATCTGAAAACATGAAGATAACTCGGAAGCTTTGTCTAACCACGCCAATGCTCTACCACTGAGATACACAGATTAGTCTCGTGATAATGGTAACTCTTCTTTCATAATTTAAGGTCGAGTCTCTGATGGACGTGTGGAAAACTTAAATTATTATTGAGCTACGAATGAACCTGAACATGGGACGAATCCTGGATGGCTCAGTGGTGGCATTGGTGCACTTAGTCAAAGGTTCCGGGTTGGACTCCCATGTTCAAGTGCCATTTTTCAACTAATTAAAAAAAAATGTGATCTCCTCCATAAATAGAGTGCCTTGATTACAATGCTTTGCAGCAAGTGCATTGATATTCACATAATATGCTTGGAATTATGTTTAACTATGCACTGGTGGTCACCTGGTAAATAACATTAGGTTCACAATAGAGATTGTAAATGAAGGGGATGCTAAGATTAGAATCTCAGCCAGGCGGTGGTTTTCTCCTATCTTTCAACTAGTGTGGGTACATTTCCTTTCGAAACACCTTCCTTATAACTGATAGTATCTGACCGTTGGGTTAAACTAAATATAATGTATATATATATATATATATCTTTGAAAAAAGACATATGTATATCTATTTTATTTTTAATATAGTTGTATCTATCCAAACAGGGTGGTAATGGTTCCAGGACCTCTCAGCACTCCACTTAGTCACCGATGACTGGATGATAATCTTTTAAAAATCCCACATTTGAACTGGAGACAGTTTCACAAAGTTAAATTTTACTTTAATATTCTAAGTCTTTCTTTAGTATAATTACAAGTATATTAAAATCAACCTATTATCCTGATATTTTCCCCTTGTATTAAGTTGCTACCAGCCCTCTGTGTAAAAACACACATTATTAAAAATGAATACCCATTAAAGAATAAATACAAATTACATTACCTTCGTGAATTGATTATCAACACGATCGTTTCTCTTAATTTTGATATTACCAGCATATATGGACATGCTAACTAAATACTAGGCTTATCTAGTATGCTCTACCGTTGAAGGAGAGGTCAGGATTAAAATCCCGGCAAGCTGTACAGACTTGGTTTTTGTTTTTCTCTGTGGTCTTCCTCTCTTTCCCCCATTTAAATGCGGGTAGATCTTCAGTTAATTCCCTTCTTCATTCCCGCTACAATAGAATAATTAAAATTCACTAGCCCCGATGGGTGGTAACTCATAGTAGGGGGAAAAAAAGCCACTAAGATATTCATTAATTATTTCAGATACCACTTCGTTCGCCCATCTAAATACGTTGCCCATCTAATATACCCCTCTTCCCCCTCAAATAGCTCTTCTCCTTTCGGGTTAGCTGTCTGCGAGGCACGCGTTACCACCGTTTCACCATCTGACCATCCAGCTTCCCCCTCCCTCTTCAACGGGTCATACATAGCATGAGTGTGTGTGGGTGTGTACGGTCAGGAAGTTTAACCATGTGCGGCAAATTACATCATTGTTCATCGCCAATCGAGCGCGGTCAAGTCAATCTTTAAAATAAAAAAAAGAGAGAGTAGGAGATAGAACGATTATAAATTAAAATTACATTGTATTGCTTGTAAAATATTCATCTTGGTTTATTCAGAAGTGTTACATAACGTTACATTTGGTATCAAACATTAGTGAAATACAAACTCCATTGGAAATAGTATGTTTCTAATTTAAATTAAAACAAATTAATAATTTAGCGGGTTAAAACTAAAGGCTTTATTTTATTTATATTACTTTTATTAAGTCAACAAACTGGAGGTTAGTTTAGTGTGATTTATATCCATCCGGAGCTTTAGATACACTCAACCCTTCGGCTGGTCAGTCCTGACTGCACCAACTGTCACAAATACCATTTATTGGTGGATTTAAGGAAGTGTGGTTGTCACCGTTGTCTTTCATACTGTATTTAAATGAGAGAGCGAAAAATGGCCTAATAATTTTGGCGATAACGTTATTTTACCATGAATTCCAGGGTTCTTTTATATGCCATAATCAACATGAAACCTACGTATTTTCTTGCCATATAAATAAAATTGTGCTAGAGATTTTTATCATACCAAAATAACTCATCGACCTCTGCTTGGTTTGAACCCACGAACATCGGCTCTTAGGAGGTGGAGACCACTTTACCCCAATAACACCCAGGTCTACATTATATTGTAAGAGTTAGGACAATCTAAGTGAAGAGTAAGTTAGGTAAATTTAGGTAAAGTGAAATGTTTTGATGTTTGTTGTGGTTGTCTAACAGCATGTTTTACTCCCCAACTGTGTTATTCTCATAGTTAAGTTAATGTTGTAAGTTTTAGAAATATGAATCTAAGAAAATATAGATTTATTTGCGTTGAGGGAAAGTGGAAAAACATATAGTAAAAACTATGCTGATTACACTCGGTCAGAATTCAAGCCCATATTTCGACTTTACCATCAATCCAGTACGTTGCGAGTTTGGCGTCTTTAACCATGAGAACACTGGTTATGAGAAAGTGAAGATAGTAAAACAATTATAGGCTATATGAATTCAAGAATATATATATTTAATTACAAATTTAATAAATACTTAATTTTGTACAACATTAATAAATTAACACATTCTGTTTAATAATATGTAGTAAAGTCAAAATTGTATCAAATGTTACTTGCACATCAAATAAATAAAGAACTAGTATCGAACATTTCCGAAGGTTTTGGATTAAGAAGCTCTGATATAATGAAATAGGTGTTTCAATGATTACTATAAAAATATTTCTAGCAAATTTCGTCAAAATGCAATTAGATTTATTTCTATAATATATTTAGACTGGAAAATAATTATTTATATATTATTTGCTTTCATAGACTTGTAACTATCGTATAGCATTGTACATTTTAGAATAGGTATACAACAATATATAAAATAGTTAGCAAACTTTCAAAAAGTAGAACAATATAGAAAATAATAACTATAACCAACATTATATTAAATTTTCTACTGGTAAAAAACCACTATTTAAAATTCATAGTTTTTATTGTCTGGCACATTAACTTAATTTTTATCCCAAAATGATACATTAAAAATGTATTTTAATATACAAATGGTAGCCTTGAAAAGTTAGAAAGTTTGGTCATCTTATAATGGTTAAAAACTTAGAAAGGGAAATGAAATAAACACACACAGATACAAACACGTTATTTCCGTTAAGAAAAAAATTCAAAAAAAATCATAGTTTCAAAGGTATTATAAAATAAATTAGAATTAATGTATATGTATTGTATTAAAACGGTTTTGCCTTAATACCTCCAAGCCCGAGCGTAGCTAGGGATGTGTCGTGTAAGATCGGGTTTATTCTTGACAAAGATGAATTCGACGCTACTTTTTTTAAAGATCAATAAGAGGAGCGAAGATTGAAACCTGTTTATGATTCCCATGCTTTTCATCTTTGCTCAACACTTGTTTTGTTTTACTCTAGTTATATAATTGCTAAATAAATATCTCCCATTTATATTTAAACAGAAAATTTAACTATTTTACATTAGTTTTATTTTAACCAGGCGTTTTATTTACATTTTCGGTTAATCTTGTTTTTAGTTTATTAATGTTTTATGATTTCAGCCTATTGGATAACCAACATAACCTAGACCTACAATACATTTTGGGAGCTCTATCTTAAAATGGCACTTTTTAGTTTAGTTTTATGTATAAGATAAATTTCTATATTGTATTTTTGGTTGAAAAAAGTATGTAAACGCATAATATAATCACAGCAATAAAAAATAATTTTATATAATCACAGCAATTAAAAATAATTTTATATAATCACAGCAATAAAAATAATTTCCCCAGAAGGTTTTAAGGACACTTTCAAGGAAGGTACACTAAACCGAAGGTAAACTAAACCTAATGTACACATCTCTGGTAAGCGTCAGGATTTTTACACCCCACCAAATATCTGTAATTTTTTTTTTAAAGAACGATTCACAAACAGAATTTGTACTTGAGTTTCATATTTTCGGGCCTACAATTCCACTAACAGACAATACCCCACTTACCATTTTGATTGAGTTATAGGTGAGACAGCATAAATATTCTAATAATTTATATCAACATTTACATTGAACTTTTAATAAAAAATAACAATGTTAGATTCAGTTACATGTCCTTGCTTATCGGTTGAAGAAGAAATAATTTGAACTGAATCACTTTTCTTTAATCAGATAAAATACATTGATTTTTTCATCTATACATATCAGAATTAATTAACTAGATTTGTTTTATTCACCCACTATTATTTAAATCCAAACATTACCTATTGCCCAAATTTTTATTTTTATTTTATTCACTGTATTTTCACTATGCTAACATCAGAAATTCACTTACAACATTGTATTGTAATTTAAGGAGAATATTATAATATATTATTTAATATTGTTTTTGTATTGTATTGCTAAGTTATGTGTAGTTTTATATGCATCCTCAAGAATATATATATATATATATATACATAAAATATGTTATCAAGAGTTTGGCAATGCAATGCATTTCATTCGCTAAAATGGTCCAGCTTTATTCCAGTATCTCTTAGCACCGCCAATGTATATATCATGTACCAAGTTATCTCAGTCAACTGACATTAGGTTAGAGTCCTCTTTATTTAGTACGTATACCTGAAGTACCTGTCTTTGGATTGTATCTCTCTAAGAGAGTACTACTACTAATGTTGTAATTTTTTTACAGTACTTAGGTTTTATGTTTTTAGAAAAAAAATCGCATCAACTATTCTGTCAACTTTGAATTAAAAAAAGTTGTTCAAAAGATAAGTACACTTTACTTATCATCCATGAAATATCGTTGTCGTGCCGCAGTTTGATTGTAATCTAACAACCTTTAATAAATACATAAACAAGTAGTTACCAAGTAGGCAACTTGAACCATTCCTTTATCTCACGTTAAACTTCTTTAAGATGCACAATACTGTATGCTGACTTGGATAATTAATCAATTCAGGTTTTTCATTAATTTACAAAGTCTCGAGAATAAAACATCTAAGTGAAATAAATCAATCACGCTAGTGAATGTTTCTTGATAATATAAAGCACAGCTTTGACAGTGATGTCATTAAAACTACTTGTATGGTTGGATGTCATTAATTTCTGAATTGAATACTAGTTAATAGCAGTTTTTATTAAATAATTATCACACACTAGAAATAAGATTCAAGCAAAAATTGATTTTAGTACTTAATAAATATAACTACATAGGTGAACACGTAGAATAAATGGTAGGCTCATATAGTATGATCTACTGTTAAAGGGGAGGTAGGTGTTCAAATCCCGGCCAAGTATAATGGAGGTGATTTCACCTACATTGTTTCTCACTTTGCTCTGCAAATGAAGTTACGTTTCCACTAAATTTTACACACTTCATTCCTACCCCATAAGTGTGATTAAAGTGAGTACAGCCCAAACAGGTAATAAAATGTGGTGCAGCAAAATAAAAAGAATAATAGTAGGCCTATTATGTATTACAGTGAAACATTTAACTGTTTTGTTATAATTATTATACAAGCCACTCCAATAAAATGCAATTAATGTTGTTTGATTATTTAATATTTAAAGAAGAAAAAATATAATTATTCTTATCCTAGTGTATCGATTTTCCCTAAAACTATATTTGATACATGTAGCAATAGTTGAATAGTAGAAATCTTTAGTTGTAATTACAGCACCACTACATAAATCATACAAAGATAAAATCAAAACAATATGATAGAATTTTAACCTCAAATGCGTCAATAAGCGTAAGAGAAAACGGACCTCCGACAAAGCGAAAAGAAAACACTGTCATTGAAGTAATAAATCTTTGTACGTAAAGACTCGTTTGACCTTAAGAGGTTTGAAGTGTCGTCGTCTTCTTTTATTCGTATTTCCCAGCTAACAGCAACTTAAACAACATCTTATAGCCTGTCACTGTTATTGCATGCTCTTCACCCGTGGCAAATAGTAGAACTGCATCAAGGATGAACAGTTGTGTAATTTAAATAACAATGTTAATAATATTCTTTATTTTAGAGTTGGTCTCACACTGGGTAAGGTTTCCTAACTAACCAATCGTTGAAGTCACTAGCAATTTATTTAAGTACCTCGTCTTACCATACGTTCGGGATATACGCTTATGTATACCTACTAATTACGCTAATGGTTTTAGGTGTTAGGGTTGTAATATTTAGAGTAGTTGTACCTGCGTTTGCGTCAAGGGTGTAAGCCCATTTGGTAAAAAAAAACATCCTCAGTACACCCAACTAAGATTCGAAGCTCTCCGTTTCATCGTTAATCCAGTATACTGAGAGAGTATAGCGTTAGACTACGCGGCCACTGAAGTGGGTTACTAGTAACTAAAATGGCATGGGGCTAGTATATAATTTCCAAATCAAGCTTTTTTTAAGCAGAGATTATATGATAAGTTACACCAGGTTGGTCCAACTTTTTTCATCCTAAGGACCAAATCTGATTTAAATTTCACCTAGTGTCGAAGATATATTTAGTAATCCAATCAACTTAATATAGGCCTACGAACAACGCTTTATAAACAATTATGTTCAATACTCATAGACCCCTAAATAAAATTACTGTATTTTTGGTTGCTAGAATCTTTCAAATTTTACAGCCTAAAAAGTTTGTTAATCTTCCAAAAATGTATTATTATATATATAGGCCCAAACAATTTCACAAAACAAATAAATGTGTATACACACTTTTATTAGTCAAACAAATGCATAATAAAATGCAATTATGATCTTTTGAAACACATAGTAATATTTTAATCATTAGTTATTTCACATCTACCATCGAGGATTTTCCTTTAATCGACCTTCAGTGTTTAGTGAGGGCTACATTTTCAGTGAGCGCGGGCCTCATATGACCCACTGGCCACCAGTTGGACCACATCACACTGTGATATATCATCATTAGATTACTAGTTTATATATAAATATCACTTAAATTATTTATAAAAAATATTTTTAATATGAAACCAGTGTGTGAAGAAAAGCAGCAATATTTCTAAGGTTTACGTCAGACTATGTTTTCCCCCATGGTTTAACAAGCACATATACTCAGTTCAGTCAAATTTTTTTAAAGAAAGAATCTTTAAAAAAAATGTTTTCGGTGAGAATTGATAAGATTTTGCTATTTTATAGGTAGGTATTGGTATTATCTATCTTAAGTGACAGCTGCATATAGCATGACTTTACGTGTGACTACGTGAAAATGGATCCAATAACTTTTATAGCTGACAGATAAGAATCTTCCTATGAAAACCAGCTGTATCTACATTTTATTTATGTTTATATGTGGCCTGACTATAAAAATAAATTAGGTGAGCAAAGTTAACATTATTTATAACTCTGGAAAATGGTGAAACAATTCAACATTTACTACCTCAGACTCCCGATAATAGTACAAAGTCTTTAACTTTGCATTCCTAGCATTGTACACCTCGTTTACACTGAAAGGTAGCAGATATACTTTGCTATATGCTACAAAAATTATGCTAATAATGTAAAGCTATAGTTTAATCAGCGAGCGTAATAATGTATTTAAGTGAAAACCAAGAATACTCTTACTAAGTAAAATCTGATTCTCTCAAGTAAGAAAGGGTTTGTATCATACATTTGAAGTTAAAAAAAAGTTTTTAGTTCAGGTCCTATTGAACGTGTTATTAAGAACACGCTATGCTCGCAGCAGTAGAAATTTTGAAAGTTTTCTTTGGCTTTCTCGATAAAACACAAAATGTAATTTTATAGGTGATAAACGTATTTTTCATGATATTGGTTAGCATGTGATCCGTAAGTAATGTATTTTATGGGACCATATTTAGCACAATCCTATGACATCAATAATAAGCCATCTATATAAAGCAATGTATCTGTAAAAAATAGTATGTTGTGGTTTCTGTCTTTTAGTCTCAATAGAGTCTCTCTTATATTTCTCGATAAGGTACTGAGCTAACTAAAACTTCACACACTGAATATTTAACTGTTGTAGTTAACCCTGAAATTTATTAAAACTAAAATTCAGGGGCTAGCACAAAGGGGATTCTGCCCAATGCAGTCGTGTGGCTATTATTATCTGTGTTCGGTGTTTCAACTTAAGTGTCTGACTATCCCGAATACGAAGCATTTTAGAAAAATGGTTTCAAATAAATGTTTTTTTATAATTTTAAAGGGAAAATAGAACTGTACAATACATTTTGGCTTTGGTAGACATTTTTCAAGGTTATTTAAATGTCAACATCGTTTTTTTTTGCTTTTTTGTAATGGTATTTAATTCTGCAGAAAATACAAACAACTTTTTTTTAAACACTTTTTATTTGAAATGAATTTTTGAAGATATTTGTATTTTTTATAACAGCTTTTATATAAGATATTTATATTACATTAAAAATGTATCGATGTTAATGGCCATCATTTTAACTTTTACTAAAGTAATTTTATAAATAATATTGCTTTTCACGTAATAAATAGTTAAACAATATAGTAAATTGTTAAAAAAAATAAAAGCTAAAATATATTCAAAATTGGATGTAAAAAAAAAGGTTTCTGGCAAAAGTTGATTGTTATTTTGTGCACAAAAACACACCGATCAAAATTATAAGTTTTAATTAATAATCTTGAAGACGTCCACCAAATCAAACATAAATAGTGCTGTTCTCTTTACCCTTAAAACAACTTTTGTTCAAAACAATTTTTTCTAAAATGTTTTATTTTTGGAATACAATGGTGTCTGAACTTAAATGCTTATCCCGGTATATAGATATGTATTATATATTGTATATATATATTATATATTGTATATATATATATATATTATATATAGAGAGAGAGAGTTGAGAGAGTGAAATTGATAGAATTGGCCTATGAAGCATGCCATCTGAGTAAATAAAATCCAAAATTTGAAAATAGTTAATCCCACCTGTCATAGCCAAGAACACATCTCCCGTATTGAAAAATCTAAAAAAAATTATATTAAAAAAATAACAGGACATAAACTTCGTGTGAAATACAAAACGCGCTTGTTGGAGCTACAAATCACCCTGGTTTTAATTATCATGAAAGATAAATTCTTAAACATCCTATTTGGTAAATTATAATTTAATAACTGGAATTATTTTTGAAAATGCACATTCACCAGTTTTTTGCTATTTTATGTTAGTTAATTTGATGAAAACCGTATTTATTTGAGATAAAATCGATTTTTTTCACATATTTGAACAATATATAATTATTTAGTAAATTAATCATCGTTTTCAAAGTTTTGCGTTTGTTAGGGTATAGAGAACAATTAATCGAGGTTAACAAATCAATACCTTAAGAAAGCTGAAAGTAACCCAAAATTACGAATAAATTAATGAAGAAAATTTCTGCCTTATTTTGGGTAAGAATGTAGTAAACCAAACATAATAATGTAAATGGTAAGACAATATTGCATTAACTTTCTCATATTGTGTATTATAGCTTCGAAGAAAACCAGAAAATGTTCAAAACCGGTTTTTAGTAAATCACTTTTAAGTAGGTTTATTAATAAAAACAAAAAAATACAATAAACAACACGATAAAACTCTTGATATATAAACTTTAAACCAAATGGTTCAAATATATTTAACATATTCCAAATTTTCAAAAACAAGTTGATAGTAAACTAAAGTGAAATTATTTGTAATTTGTGAAAATAAAAACGAATTCCCATTTATCATGAAAAACTATTCTCAATTACCCATTTTGAGCACCATATTTAATGTCAATTTCGAAAAATGTAATATTTTCTATAATTTGTCAAAATAAGTAAACTACCCTTAAATTAATTTACTTGAAAAAATAGATATAGACCCTACATTATTCATTATCGTGTAAAATAGTTTCCAGATTCCAATTTTTAACCAAATCAATATAAATATTTTCAAATATATTCAAATTTACAAAAATCAATCTTCAGAAATCTAATATAATGTTATTTTTTATAGAAGAACTAATATTTCTATTTTTTATATAAAAAGCTTAGCAGATACCCATTTTAAACGAATAGCAAGAGTCATTTTTTTAAATATTTAAATTTTAAAAATTGTCGTTAGTAGACCAACTTTAAACAAATTTTTTATTTAAAAAACACTATAGAATGCAATTTTATATGAAAAATACTCCCATATACCCATTTGGAACCAAATCATCAGGACCATTATAATAATATTTCAATTTCTTTGAAAATCGGTCATTAGTAAATTACTCATAATTAATTAGTTGTTGACCCTAAAACAAGTATAACGTGTTATTTGTCATGACACACAATTCCCAAATTTACATTTTAAACAATATTGCTAGACACTGTAAGAATTTTAATTCTATCGGTTTATATTTTATTTAGTTTTAATTTATTCTTAAGTGTTTATTTATTTTTACACGACTGGCACGCCATGCGACCAGAGGCTATAATACATTTAATTAATTATTGATGTATTCATTTTAAACTTTTATTTTCAACGGACATTGCATTACGTTGAAGGAAACTCCTAATAATAATAACAATACATTTATCAGATCTAGAAATATTTTTTTGCCGGGGTTTTGTCCACGTTTTAAAACCATCCTGATCTGGTGTATTTTTTTTATTATGCCTTCTAAGAGACTTTTAATGGCCGCACTAATCAAGGAGGAAAGAAATGGATTCTAGCATTGTAGGAGGAGGAGGTAAGAAGAAGTGAGGCTTGGCTCTTTGGATCCAAAAGGATGCATACTTGTAAATAAGACTCATTGGAATAAAGTATAGTGATAATGTCAGGTTTTATTAGTGCCAATTACACCTAAAGTGTTACAAACGACAATAAAAGATGATACTTGGGACAGCTTTAATTACCTCCAGACCACATCTATGACAATTGAGTTGGTCTGATCTGGTAACAGTTTCGACAATTGATAGAAGACACTACAAGACTCCATTCACATGAGGTGATATCAACTTACATTTTAGTCGTGATTCATCCTTTGTCTTTACCACAATTTCGACTATTCATTCGCCTTTTAAAATTTATTGCTCCAAAATCAACGAATAATATTAATTTAAACCTATACACAAATAGTAGAATTTTCTTTTAGACGTAATATTCTGTTTAAACAATGGACTCTGGAAAATAAACTTTCTGCCAGAGTATTGACTTCGACAAATTTCAATGACCGTATTTAGTATTTATTGTTTTAGTGTCCAACGACCAACCTCATTGAGGAAATTGACTATAAATATATATAGTATATATATTTAAGGGTTTCAAATTGTTTTATTAAATATTTGCTTGTTCAATAAGTCCACTTAAACAGAAAGGGTATTTTTTTCCCAACATGACCCAGAAGTCCTGAGAGATTCCCGTATTCAATTTTATGCATTATTATTGCTATTTTAAGCTTTACTCTGAGATTATAAATTTTCTTGTTGTGAAATGTAAATGTTGGTTGTGAACCCAAATATTGTATTCATTTTAAATCTGAGCTAGTCCAGCATTCATTTATCACCTATTTTATGTATTTTATGACGTCACTAGACTAATAAAGCATTTATCTATTTACTAACTATATCAATATATATATTTCCCCCACTTCCCTATTAAAATATACATCCTTATTATTATCAAAGCTATATTAAAGATTATTTTAATTAAGTTCTTACAGTTTACATTTTCGACATATTTTAACTTAAATTATTCTTGAATGAATTTTTGCTAAAAAAAACAACTAATGAGTGTTATTGGTCGTGTCAAACAAATCACATATATGCATTTAAATCAAAATCTTTAGAGACATTTTCGAAAAAAAATTAATTAAATAAAACTCACTCATTTCTAAACTACTCTTATTTTGAGGAGGGTTAGGGTCCAAATATAAATATCAAGTTTGAACAAATCCATTTAACCGTTTTGGGTCCATGACCAAAGACAGATAGACATACAGACATGGGGAGACAGAATAGTAAAATCCACTTTTTTGGGTTCACATAAAACGTAGAAATTTATCATAATCTGGAAAGTGATTTTTTCACAATCACAATATTTTCTCTTGATATTAGAAAGTAAGAATTAAGACAATCACTCTTGACAATATTTGCTTGATATTCTTCTGCGATATATATATATTTGCACTTTTCTGGGAATGAGTAAGGTATATATAGCTTTGATAAAATGTAGTCACATTTGTATGGAGGAGTATTGGAAGATCGACCTTAGTAAGCCCAACCGGTATTCAAATCCGATCGCCTCATCACCAGCAAATTAGCTTAGACTGGACTGACTGACTCCTTTTCCTGCTGAGTGTACTAAGTTTAGTATAATAATCTAAATCGTTTAGTGATAAAAACTGGCCTATGGAATAGCTTAATTTGCAAGGGATTTTCATCCCAGTTTAACTTTAAAATATTAAGCTTTTTACACCCGATAGTATTTACTTTGTCAAGGGCATGTTGTGCAGACAACCGCTTGCTGCGTGTGAGTTTGGAAACTTGTACAACACGTTTTAAATAACTAAAGCTCATTGACTCCGTTTATCTGAACATAAGTGGGGCCTGCTTCACATACTTTTGCTAGATTAAATAATTGTTTGCATCGGTAAAATAATTCAAAGGCTTGCTTATGTACAAACAATAATAATGATATGATGTTGGAGTGTGTAAATATATCGTGTGTTTCCATGTAAATATATTACTAATAAAATAATAAAGCACGGATAAGGAAAATTGAATAATTTTTATCTTTTAATTTATTTAATGGGGAAAATAGCTACGGTAGTGAAACTACCATGCAGGCGTGTGTTTAGGACGTGCTTGAATTTTGGTTTTACTATATATTGACTATAAAATAACATTAATAAATTATTAAAGCTAGGCTATTCTTACGTGGTTTAAATCTGTGGCTATTAAAATGTTTCAACCATGATTAATTGATTCTAATTTAAGAAAATTCTTTCAAAATTAGGCCAATTTAAAAAATATATAGCTTATCTAAAATCAAAGAAACTATATAGATTTGTACCCTTTAAAAATAAAGGCCTATGTCCAAAATTTTAGCTAAGATAAATGAAGGTTCAACATTTTGAATGATTGAAAATATAGGCTCTTTTGAGAGAGAATTGTTCTTATTATTGTATGTTTACAAAGTTGTGTGCATTTCAATAATTACTGTTCTACCCAAAACACATCTCAGTGAGATTTTGGGTTAGATTTTTTATAAAATTCACTTGACATTGGCCTTTATTCCAACAACATAAATTATTCAACAACCCAAACTGTCTAAATAATATCTTAAAGTTAAATTTTTAAGTCAACATAAACACTTTTATATAATATGTTTCTATTATGATTTTAAACACATTCGTAATTTTAAAAATAAAAATATCTTTAAAAAAATATTTATAGAATTGTTAAATTTTTATATATGTATTTATATATGTATGTATTTTTATATGTATTTAATAGTTACAAATATATTTAAAAATAAATAACTGTTAATGTAATCAAGAACAATGCCTTGAAGAATATTAAGCTAAATACTTATGTTCTAATAGAATATAATGAATATGAAGCAGAAACGTAGGATTTCTTATTCACTTGTGACGCTTTCTCCAGCTTAAAAGATAAAAAGGTGTTTCCCATGGGAATAAATAAATACACTTCCGCTAGTTTGAGTTTCTCATGTATAATGATAAAGGCTTTTCATATATTATTTTTTTAAACTTACGACCAGAAGATCATCTCTTTCCTAGGAAAAAAGAATTCAAAACCAATTCCGCGATTACAAAAGTATATTATCCAGTTCACCCAATTATACCCTATATATTTCAGGTCAATTAGATCAGTAACTATAACATATTCTTTTAAACTTATTTATACACTATGGTAAACTTTTAATAATATTTGGGTGACTTACCATATTTTTTTTTAATTTTTAGTGTAAGATCAGTTATTTCAATACGTCATTTTTACTT
>CABFOW010000026.1:541140-559825 GCA_902141385.1 Timema californicum
CCCCCCCAATCCGAAAAAGTTGTCTTTTAGATTTCAGTCTGTCTGTCTATCTGTACCTCGGACCAGAACCTAAGCTATTTTACCGATCGGGCAAAAACTTAGTATCTAGGGTTTTCATAGGGGTGCCTCGATGTGTTTTTGGAAGTGGGTATCTACACTTAAAATTAAGGGTAGTTTACTGTAGGGCAAAAAGAGAGAGTCGATCTCTCAAAATTGGCTATAACGGTTTTGATTAAATTTCATTTCTAAACATTTATAAATATTACAAACAAAATGGCTACGCTCAATATTTCGGTAAAATGATTTTAAGGGCTCCGGTCTGATGCGTTAATTCTCATTTTTCTAAATCATATTTCCAAACATATTTTGGATATGAAATTACTTATCATTGAAAATATGATGATCTATATATAATATAAATATTTTTATATAGATCATATAGATAGATAATATATATATATATATATATATTAACGTTTCGAAAACTTAAGGTAAAGTATTGCGACCGTAAAAATAATATAACCCGAAATGTTGATAGATGTTGACGTCTCATAACTCCCCCACACCCCCACTGTCTGTGTGTTCTTTAACCCCAAAATAATGAGTAGTTTATTAAAATGTGAAAAGAGAAAAAATTCGACTTTCTCAAAATCGGCTTTAACGAGTTTGATTAAAATTCGTATCTAGGCGTTGATTAAGATTATAAATAATCTGGATATTTTCTTTTTCCCATGAAAATGAATTTTACGGTACTTTACAGAAGCTGAAATTTCTGTATCTCCGCAGCTATTTGAGATACTAAATAACTTATCATTGCAGAAGTGTGTAGTACTATTAAGAATAAGAAAACTTTTATTCGAAATAAATTATTTATAAAACCAACAGTTTCTGAGATATTGCAAATATATTGATACAATTTT
The DNA here is from genome assembly GCA_902141385.1 of Timema californicum. Taxonomy (NCBI): domain Eukaryota; kingdom Metazoa; phylum Arthropoda; class Insecta; order Phasmatodea; family Timematidae; genus Timema; species Timema californicum. The sequence goes on from CABFOW010000026.1 coordinate 542,061, forward strand.
GTGAGCTTTAATGTTAAAGAGATACTACTTAAGTTTTAACGAAATAGGCCTAATCTGTAATGCCATTGAGTAATTAAATATAAATAAATCTTATAAAATTTTGTTATTTTTCCTTTAACCTCTTAGAAGAAATGTATATACAACAATTATCTATCTCCTTCATGTGAGACTAAATAGTCAATATTTACATTTTTTACTGACCAAAATTTATAAATGAGGAATTGAATGGCAATGCGATGACCTGACGACTTGCAACAACTAATAAAATGTCGAAAATTTTAACTGCATGTCGAAATGTTAATACGAAGTGTTGACCCTTGTGCACACCAATTCAATCTTTTTTTATTGGTCCAAGCATATAAAGAAGACATGAATTCCTTAAAAATTTAAATTATAAATTTAAAACCGGGACTCAAAAATGTTTTACGTAAGTATAATGCAATTTATGCTTGGGTTTGCTAGTGTATATTATTTCGTTTCACATATTTTACGAGTTTTGAGTAAATATCTCCATTTTTAAACAATAGAGCGAGAAAGTCCGTGTGGAGTTCCATACACTTTATTTATTTTCATAATCTATTGGCAACTATCTAAAAAAAAATTAGTGGAATATTTTGGGCCTTAAAAAATTTAATTTCTCCCTGTTCGTGACATTTGTTTCATAAAACTAGGGAGTCACATGAGCAATGTGTTTGTTTTTTTGGTGGGAAGGGGGGAATCCTACAAATATATTTAAATATTTTTATAATCACATATCAGATAAATTCCATTTATCGTCAAGATTTAAATGCTATACAAAAATAGTTAGACATAAACAGAGTTTTTTGTATAAAAAATAATATTCTATAAAAATAATAATTATGTACACACGACTATATAAGAAGGAATTCGGTTCGCACTTCTTATTTTGCGAACTATCTTCCCTCATTAATTAATAAAAAAAATTCAGTTATTCAGGACTATTGGTAAAATGAGAATAATTATTTTAAAAACATCTGTAAGGAAAGCCGCTGTGTTATTGGCCAGCCTGTAGGTTAACCACATGACCCGTTCCCCGCGGTCTATACCTCCTGCGAGCTCCCGTTGATTGCCAGGAGATAGTTATCTTGGCAACCCGACTCTTCTGAAACAAATGCCGCTCCAGATTATTTAACCGAATTGAGAACGACGTTGTTAAAAAGCAGGCTTGGCCGCGTCAGTAAAGTTATGTACAAAAACACAATTCAATGGATAGCTTTTTTTATCCTCTCTTGTTTTTTACCCATCCGTTCCCAGCACGAACGCTGATACATTTTCTTACGAACAACTCATCACAATTGCAGTCACTTTGTTTAGTCTTATAGCTACTAGAATTGGATTGTAATAATAATAATAATAATAATAATAATACGTTCTACTTTTAATAGGAAGTGTATTTTAGAAAACACAAACATATTTTTTCGGGCCATAAGTGTAGAATATTTGATTATTTTGTTATTGTGTTTTATAGCTTTTGATATTATCTATCAAAAGTCACAGGTCACATGACTTAAGTAAGGCATAGGTGAAAAGTATGTCTAGTGATTTTAATAAAAGACATAGAGGGTCCTTTCCATAAAAACCAGACTGTATTATTACTTACTAAATCTAACTTACCAAAGTACGCCACCTGTTCCTATATGGAGCTAGTTCTATCCAGTCCACCTCATTATACCCTATATCTTTCCGGTCCATTATAATGTTATCCTCCCATTTGCGTCTAGGTATTCCCAATGGTCTCTTCCCATTGGGTTTACCTGTCAATACCTCGATCACAGTTCAAGATTTTCCTATTCACTCTGCATATCCTGCCCATTGTAATCTGCGATATTTGATTATCATAGCTATGATTGTGATGAGTACAAGGTATGTAACTACTCAATATTTAACCTCCCCTCCATTATTTATATTCCATTTTTCCAAATATATTCCTGAACACATTGTTTTAAAATATCCTAAATTTATTATCGTCATGTATGGTAAGTGACCATATTTCACAACCAGAGAGAACAACCAGTAAAACTATTGTTTGATATATTATTAGTTCTACAATCCTTGAAAGCAGGTGCAATGTTAACAATTTACTGACTGAGTAATAGCATGTATTTACCGACTTTATTATTTGCCTAATTTCCAATCTATCATCATTATTGCTAGTTAAAATTGTTCCTAAATATCTTAACTTGTTAGACCTGTCAAACGATATGTTGCTCGAAGTAATCTCCAAATGATTGTCCTCAATTTGTTTTCTCTGTATGATCATTTACGTGGTATTTTCAGCGCTCACTTCCAAACCTACTTCTTTCTGGCCTCTAGTAAAATGTATGCATTTCTTGCAACAGCAAAAATTCTATATTATTATTTCAAGGTTTTTAAAATGAACCGTTACAAATTGAAAATTGTAGTAAATAAAAATGTTAAAACTATTGAATAAAAAGTATAGCTAGAGAAAATTAGAGGTAATAATTATGGAAAAGATATGAAAATACTTTGGCTGAACAATGGTAGTGAGGCAAAGATAAAATCAAAGAAGTTCTTGAAGGATAGCCTTAAACTCCCCAGATTCATGCTTTGTAAATCTTAGGGAAAGGGAGTAAGATATTATTTTAAACATGGGCTCAGTGTTTATGTATGCCTACCACTGCTAACCCTTTGACATACTCATCCATACAAATGGAAGATCATCTTGATTTCTTTGTTTAAAATACTACCTTGAAGAAACATGCACGCATTGTATTCAGAAGCGTGCCAAAATACTCGTCTTAAAACAAATACGCAGAAAATATATAGAATACACGAAATAAAGACCCAAACAATAAAATTTATATTTTAATTATTAACTTAAGCCCTTCGTGAAAGAAAACAAATTTAACGTTTCGAGAAAACCATATAGTTCTGGAAATAAATCAAATTAATTTATGATCATTTTTATTGGTTCGTCCTTTTACGCAGGTATCCCCATTTCTGGCGCAAGGTTTTGATGGTGTATAATCAGATAGCAATTAATTAACTTTATAAGTCATGTACTAAGACAGCCTTGTGCTTTTTAATGATGGGATTGATAGCACAAAATGAAGATCTGATGAAATCAAAAGTATCTTAAGCACATAGTTTCAATGGAACAATTTCACCATAACAGGTATCCATCAACATCTCGGCATCAGGTGTACATGTCAAGGTTGAAAGTTTCGTGACAAGATTGGCAATAGATATGCCTGAAGAAATGGCCAGTTTTACTTTCAGAGTCACTGAAGCGTGAGTCTCCATGGTGAAGCGCGGGAATTATGAAACCAAAACTGTTAAGGCCACCAGGTAACAAGGACATCCTTGAAGAGGAAACAGGATAATTCTGGCCATTCCCATCAGAGGTGTCAACACAGTGCGGCCACTTTTTTATATTAAATTTAAATTTGTAATTATTGTTCTCAGCCACTTATGAGTTGTGTTTCTCAAACAATGGTCCACGGTAGTGTGCCAGGTGGTCCACAAAATATACCATGGGGGATGAAGGGGAGAGTGTGAAAGAGCTAAATATTAGCAGGCTAAGTCCTAATTCAACAATAATAAAGTTGTAATACATTTGAAATGTGCATAAAATACCAATTCAAATAAAAATCCTGTGTCTTATTGCTTGATAACACGTACAACTTCATTTACCCTGACCTTGACGGAATACCCTATGGCCCTCTTATAAGCAACACCGGAGTGGGACTATGCAAGGTAATCTTGCAGGGTAATCCAAAGGTACATTGTTGAATATTCGATCCAAGCAAGGGAACAGGTCGGTAGTATATCGATGTGGCTAGCCCACAAGAGCATAAAACGGTTTTATGGAAGTAAGCTATTGGGAAAAGTTTGAGAAAGACTGCTTAATAAGGTAGTAAATATAAACTATTTATTTTAGTTTTATAATTTCATTGGTGTTCGTAATATTATCTTTTGACATTGAAGCCATGAATATGTAGTCGTTATGGAACTAAAAGTTTCAGGGATGATGGTGTGGAAGGAAATAAGACTGTTCTTAAATCTACTGGGCTAGTTCTTCAGCTCTCGTTATTCATTACATAAACCTACTCTTTAACCCTAGAATATCATCATCATTATCATTATTATTATTATTATTAGCACCACGTCTTACGACCCGTTGGGGTTACACGCACTTACGCTAATATGTAATGATAGGGTGATTGTGAGATGAAATGGAGAACCTACAGTTTAACGTGGAATCTGAATCATGGTGAAGGCCTGGCATTCTACACATTCACAAGCTGTAATTAATACAAATCTTGTCAGAGGTGAAGGAAGGGTTTAGCAATCGGATAAATCTGTGCCGGGACCGACTACCAGATCACCATATAGTGCTGTATTGAAATCGATACGTAAATCTTACATAATAACAGATATAACATTTTATAAGATTCTTACGTGCCGCATTCTTAGGTGCTACTCTCACAGTGGACTAAACCACTGGTGACAAGGAGCTCAAGGTTTGAATCTCGTTCGGGTGTATCGAAAGTGGATTTTGTTTTCCACTCGAATGCGAGCACACTTCCTCTGAATATAATCTCTCTCATTTCTAAAACCTTTAGCATAATGAGTACTTAAGCGTATAGCCCGAACGGGTAATAAGACGCGGTGATACTAAATACAACGAAATGTTCTATTTCTTTTGTCGCTAGACACTTATCAAATAGAAATTTAAAATCGTAAGCAATCTTTAGTCAATAAACCTGAAAAATTATTTATCAAAAATTATTAGGCTTGGAATGTTAGAAGTAATAAAAAAATAAGCTATTTCGTAGTATTTGCAGTGTAATTATACAATAGTTTTTAAACATTTTATATGATAAATTAATTTTATCTTGTATGTATAGTCACGAAATGAGACTGCCTGAATAAAATGTTTTTCCAGCATAACTTTCTGCCACAGTGGTCCTCCAGTGAGAATAACTTCCATTTGTTGGTACTCAATCACTAAAACATTGAGAAACACTGACTTTGATGAAGTAATTAGTATAACCATATATTTAAACGAATTAATCAATACAATTTACTGTCAGGTTGAATAATTTTACATCTTATAAATAGAAAACTATCAAATAGTTTCGGAACAATAAAAAAAACTTCTAAAATTATAAGAACTCTTGATAATTAGGTATACAATATTTTTTTTAATAAAGGATGTCTGTGAAAAATGAGGAAGAAAGAAACCCAGTTCTCAATCGTCTCATCCGATCTTGGTACTACCACAATGAGCACGCCATTACAAGAAAGACATCTCCGTTATAGACGGGGGCTATTGATACCTACAATTTTGTGGCTGTACGCCCACAATACCCATGAACTTGAAAGAGGGGTGGTGGGGGGCAGATAAGCCGGTTATGAAATTGACAGTATTATACTAGTACTGTTCATGACATTGACTTGCAAGGTATATGGACTACAAAAGTAATGTGTCTCATATATAGTGGCAAGGGCGAGGTTACCTGGTGGCTATGTTCGTGTTTCACACGTTAATTGAAGGATAGACACGAGTTTCGATACAGTCCTATATTCGATGGAACAGAACGGTACAAGTCGTGATTACGATCACAGCTATTCCCCTCAACTCCCTTCACCTTACCATATTATATTGCGCTTGTCATCGTTCTACCTACATCTAAAACAACTATTTTACTATGTCTGCTTTAACGAGTTCATTCCTTACCTTCTTCCTCCAGTATTAAATCTTAAAGATGTGTCGCCATAGTAGTTTTAACACATTTTTTAGTTATAGGGTTAAGTTACTGAGCTCACACTATTAACCTATTACAAAAGAAATAGTTCACACTGGTGGGTATTTGAACCCCAGTCCCTAATCCCACAAGAATCTGACCCTACAAGAACAATACCCCACAAAAACCTGACCCCACAAGAACATTCAACACAATACCTGAACCCACAAGAATCTGCCCCCCTAAGAATATTCAACACAATACCTGACCCCACAGTAACATTCAACACAATACCTGAATCCACAAGAACCTGACCACACAAGAACCTGACCACACAAGAACATTCAAAACAATACCTTAATCCACAAGAACCTGACCCCACACGACCTAGTATCACAATACCTGACACTATAAGATCTTACCCCACAAGAACATGACCCCACAAACCTTGCAGAACAATACCTTGCCTCACGAGATCTAACCCCCATAATACCTTAAGTTAAAATACTTAAATTCACAACACATAACTTTATAAGAAATAACGTCATGATAATTGAATTTGTGTCAATTTAAACTAAGTTATTTTATCAAATTAAAAAATCAATCAGTATCTTATGATAAATAGTTATAAAAGTTGTCAAAGAATATTATTTTAAATGATAGACAAGTTTGGAAAATATACATGAAGCATTACAATTAAATATTATATTTTAATAATAATGGTAATATAAAAGAATTTGCATGAAAGCCTTTGTAACAATATAACAAACATATTAACTAAGATACAATATTTATTTTAAATTATCAAGGTTCATAAACAATGGTAATAGTGATTCTTTATATTATTCACTTAATACTACTTTATAACTGCATGATGTTATATATTTACATGATGTGCTTAATATAGTAGAAATACTAAGGGAAACTTGTGTAATAAGGATTGTAAAAATAATTTCGGCAGTAATAATAATTAACCTAGAAATTTAAAAGATTAATAAAAGTATAAAAGGTAGAGTTTAAAAATTGATGATTTATTAATTTTTATTTCCGCTCTCCTTATGTCGAAAAGCTGCATGATCGGTCAATATTTGACGACTAGTTTCGATGTGATTCTACATTATCCCCAGGTCTTTAATAAACAATTACATACAAAACATGGTTTAATCACAGTGTACATTATATCTATGTAAACAATGTTTTGTTTGTGATTCATTATTGAAGATCTGAGGATAAAACTAGTCAAATATTGGCCGCTCATGCATATTTTTGACAAGGAGGGCGGGAAACGAAACTAAGAAACCATCTATCTGTAAACTCTACCCTTTTATTATTATTAATATTAATTTTTAAATTTCTAAATTAATTCAATTATCACCACATATTACTTTTACATTCTTATAACACAAATTAAAATCATTATTTCTTCTTTATTAATTATATAATATAAATATACATCATATTCTACAGTTAAATTGGCCCCATTGTGTAGTAAGTAGTCAATGCACCTGGCTAGGGATCCCGGGTTCAAGTCTCGACAGGTATTTTGTGTATTTTTTCCAGAGCGGGGAATTACCCCAATGGTCGCCAGGGTTATGTTAATGAGGCTTAAATCAGGCTAAGTGTTTCCATTGAATCCACAACATCCCATCCACATACACACAAATACCATCATCAACATCACATCTAATCTCTTCGGGACATGTAAAGAGCCTCCACAGAAAATATGTACGATTAGTACATTTGGGAGTCTCTGGGCAACGGTAGATTAGTACTGGCTAATCTTTCCCCTACTGCGCTATGAATGATGTATCCCAGACAAGCAATACATCTGAATATTAAATAGAATAATAAAATACTCAATTTTACCACTGTTCATGAACCTGATTAATTTTAAATATCTATTATATCTTAATTGATATTTTTTATATTGTTACAAAAGATCCCATGCGAAATATTGTATATGACCATCATTCATAATTATATAAAATTTAATTGTAATATTTCATTTACATATTTTAGGTTTGTCTAATATTTAATACACATGTCATTGGCAACTTTTATAATTATTTAACATAAAATATTAGTAGATTATTTACTATTATTTATCATTTCTCTGACTAAAGTTTTAAAATCGATTTCAAAAATAACTTATTTAGCTTAGCACTGCGTTCTATTTGCCGTTTGGTTTATACGCTTTTGTACTAACACTAATGGGTTAGAGATGATGAATGCAGGGGCGGTCCGAGGTAAATTTCACGCCCGGGTGGGATTTCTTTTTGCCGCTCCCTATGTAACCAACCGGTGGATAACAGAGTATATTCACCATAAGAATGGTTGTAACTGACAGCTAGCAAAAGTTACTAGATATTCTCTCATGAATCGATTCGCCAAACCATATGACCTACAAAACCATAATCCGTATTATGTTTGGTTGTCACTTTTGGGAGTATACACTTTCACAAAAACAACTTATTTTAATTTTGTTTTATTTTAACCGTTTTTAAAATACTCTGCTATACGTCAGTTACTACATTTCCCATGGTGATTGGGCTCCGGGAAAATATGAAAGACATCCCCAAACCAAAGGTAGAATAGGCGTGATATGAAAATAATCTAAAGGAAAACTCCACAAACGGTAACCATTTGCTAAACGTTTCCCTTCGAGATTGTACAAAAAGCGTTAGGATAACAAATAAAAATATTAGAACCTTTTTTGTGGACAATGTTCTTCTCTTTTTATAGTTTTTTTAAATTATAAAATAAACTGTTCATCATGTCAAAGTGTTTGTTAAAACTATGTTTTGGGACCTGCCTCGGTGGCGTAGCTGGCTAACGCGCTTGTCGTGTTGAGCTCGACTGCTGAGGACGGGGAGATCGAGGTTCGAATCTCAGTCGGGTGAACTGGGGGTGGTTTTCCACTCTCTCTCCACGCAAATGCGGGTTCATTTCCTCCAATTCAACCTTCCCAATTCCTAATCCATTAGCGTAATTAGTACTTAAAGCGTATAACCCGAACGGGTAGTATTATGTTTTAGGGCACCATTTTCTCAAGATGGAAAATATAAAATAACCTATTGAGAATGGCACTAAATTCTATTTTACTCACCACAAGAAGTCAAATTTCATCTTATTATCAAAAAATGAACTATTGTTATGCTTTTCAAGTCCACTATTACGCCCAGGCTACGTTAGGTGAGGAGTTTCTAGGTTTGGAGGTTATCTTACTATCATGCCCAGGCTACTTTAGGTTTGTAGTAGTTGTGTTTGGGGATTATTTTCATATCACGTCCAGTAGGTTAGGTTTAGCTCTGTTTGGCGCCCACTTGAGCCGGTACACTGGGCAGCCACCTGGTTCATACGGCCCTTAAGCCGATCCTGGCTAAAGGTCAAATTTAGAGTAAGATTATTTGCATTTACATGGAAAAGGAGTGGCAAACCATTTAGGAAACACCACCCTCAGTACACCCAGCTGGAATCGATCCCAGCTCTCCCCATTATTGGCAGTCTAATCTATTGTGAGAGTAACGTCTTAAACCATGCGGTCACTAAAACAGATAACTAGCTTCTTAAAACCGTAAATTTTATAAAAGAGGATAATCTATAGTAAATGACAAAAAGAAAAGCTACAATGTTGTTGTGACATTTCCATTGAATTTCTCATCTTTTCTTTTTTTCAATCACACATAGATAAATCTTGGGAGCTTATTTATAGATATTCCTGTTCTAGCTAAGATCAAGGCTTCATTTGAGTCAATCACATAGCAGACGCTGGATAAAACCTGGAAATATTTGATAGGCAGATATCGCCTACATCGTACAAGCCAAGAAGACAATATTGAATCCTAATACAATTTTAGATCTTCTTGTATATTTTCTTCATTTTTGAATGCCATATCCTTGTTTGTTTTCAAGTCATGTGTGCTTCCAAGGTTCATGTCATATAGAATAGATCAACTTGTATCTTAGATCAACACTAGTGGATACACTAACAAAGGCGTATATTTACTCATGTTTGGTTTACATGTCACAATCGACATGGTATCCATGGCGTTACTTCTCCGAAGTAAGTTGTGCTACATATTTTTATAGTTCAAGAAATATCCGTTGACCTCAGCTGGGTTTGAGCCCACAAAAATCAGGTCCTAAGGCACTTTAACCCAAAACCACCGAGGTCGACACAGGCACCATAAAGTTGTGGTATTCAACCTGGGGTATGCGTACCTCCATAGGTACGCAAATACATCTTAGGGGGTGCGTAAAATTCAAATAGAGATGTTTATAAATATATGTATTCTTTAAAATATATTATTCAACACATTATTTTTCATTTAATTAATTTTAGATGTAAATTATAGTATATATAATTAGTATTATGTATATATATATATATATATAATTTGTATTATGCACTAAACTTTGGGCGTATAAAGTTAAAAAGTAATTATATATAGGTGATACATGTGAAGAAAAAGGTTGAATACCATTGACTTAGAGAGTGGAATAGAGGAATGAAATCTCACTTTTCTTAAAATGGACTTGTGTATGGTCATGTCACCGGTTAAAATAAAATTATTTGGCCTTGATGGTTAAATAATATATGCACTCACTACGCAAACCTGTGTTTAAGTATGACAAATAGGTGAAGGGGGGGAAAGAAATGTTTAAATAGATATGCTTAGTTCTTCAATTAACTTTTTTTTAAGTGCAAAAGTCTACTTATTTAAAGTTTGTAGTTGATTGTCATAAACTTTTAAATATTTCAACATTATCTTTAATTAGTTTACGTGAAGCTTCTTGATGACCCTTATTATTTAAGAGACATTAAATTTTCTGTGTTTTACAGGTTTTCTTGGTTTTATAGGTGCGTTAAAACATTGTTTCTAGCATATAAACATGATATTTAATCAGGATGCCTTGCCACTGATCCAGGGGTCTCCTGCTTAGAAAACGGTGGAATTTGTCTTCACTAAAAAACTTCTCACGTGTAAGAATGAGGGCTACTCATTCTTATATCTCGCATTCATAGGGCCATACTGATTGTGCCAACATTGCTTGCTTCTAGGCGTCGATTTCCCACACTATGAAACAATACCAAAGTACGTTCCATGCCTTAGACCTACGCGTTTAATATTCACAACACTCTTTCTGATTCTCCTTTTTTTTCGTTTCGTGCGTGCACATAAGCAATGTCACGCCCTTACGCGGACATATCTATCCGTCCGTTTACTGTGGAGAGAGAGAGAGTGGGGAATAATTTGGGAAAAATCCAAAAACGTGCTTCCACAAGGACTTTCTTGGTACGCAGGAACCGATGCTCAACAATGGTGAGGCATCGTTGTGATTTGAGGAAGAGACTATGATTGTGAAGTTTCATACAGAATATTTTGTTCTCCAGCAAAAACTATTTTCTTGTGATCAAAACGAGAATGAAATTTATGCCTCTTTTATTTCCAGGAGTTGGTGTTAGTGATCCATGAGGATATTGTGTGAGTCATGTCATGGTTAGAATTCTAGTACAAGAAACTTTGATAAAATACAAAAATACTTGTTGGTAGTTAACATAGATTAATCTTGATTTATTATTAGTATTACTTTATAGATGCTTATTGCATATTTCAAAAATGACACTTTTGATACACGTTTCGGTGGCCGCATGGTTAAAGGTGTCACTGTCGCAATAAACTAGATTGCCAATGACGAGGAGAACAGGGTTCGATCCCGGCCGGGTGTACTAAGGTCGGTTTTTGCAAAATTATTCCCCACTCTCACTCCACGCAAATACAGACACACTTTATCTAAAATTAACCTTTCTCATCCTTAACCCATTAATGTAATTAGTATCCCTACATAGGAGTATAGCCTAAATGGGTAGTAAGATAAAAAAAAACAGTCTTGACTCCCTTAAGACTAAGGGTAAAATTTTCAAATAATAATAAAATTCAAACTTTAAAATCGAAGAGCTAATAATCTGACATTCAGAATATAGGAACAATTAAAACTAAAGATGGTCGCTATGCAGACAAAGTTGTTTGATTTACCGATGACAGGGGGATCATAGTTCGAATTTATCCCAAGTGAAGTGAAGATGCTTATAATTAAATTAAATATGTCTTCTTCCACACAAATGCAGGTAAAAGTCCTTTAAATTCCACCTTTTCTACTTTTATTATTCTTGCCCTATTAGTGTGAATATGTATATTGCCTGGACGGGTAGTAAGTAGTTTAGTACGGGGAATAAAATGCAATGAAACAATATTGACAGCTTTTATTCATTTATCAATCGAATATATATGTATATTTATAATATCTATGTAATTTCAAAGATATGTTATTTACCTAACGGGGTTGTTTCCAAAGAGAGGTGCAGGCACACCAATATATGATTTTATTTCATTCTTTCTCTTGTTTTATCTTTAATTCCTACCCGAAACCCTTTCGTAAGTGTGTTTTTTTTTCTTCTTAGTGAGGCACGATGAACTTAAACGTACGTGCCACTGTGCCGCATAATTATGAGCGAAAAAGATACTTAAAACCTGTTTACACGTGTAATTTGTTAAACCTTTACGTCTAGATAATATCCATTTGAGAAGGTCCTGCAGTAGAAAAAAAATCCTTGTATAGTCGTTGTCAAAAGAAAAAGACGTTCGACTTATTTTTACTGCGAAAAGGATGTGACAATAATTTATAAAACCAGACTATATTTCTGAAAAATATAATTTGAACTTTACCATGTGAAACTTTTTAAATAACTTGATAAGCTTTCCGTGACGTTAATTTAATCGATCGGGCCTTTTGGACGACAACGGATTTCATTACGGAGAAGACTATATGTTTTAAGTAGGGAGACGAGGACTACTGTATAATAACAAGGGTCGACTTCGATCTTGGTACCACGATGGGCCCAAGGAAACAGTTTCCTGGGTCTCTCCTTTAATATTGGGGCACCGCTATTGCCCGATAAGTAGCAGTTTTGGCATTCGATTGCTTGTGGGTTACACCATTTTAGGGTCAATCTCCCCAAGTTTCAGCACAGCAATGAAAATATATAATAGTTGTTTCCCTTTATTTATCTATTTTTTGATCGACAATAATTTGTTTCACTCAAATTTCTAGACATTAAAGTTTTGTGGAGTAATAGTAATATTCACCTTTTGTATAAGTAACGGCTATTGAGAATTAGTTTGTATCACAACTAAGCGCTCATAAACCATTATTATTTTTAGGACACAAACTCTTTGTTAAAACAAGAGTATTACGGCTATTTGTAAACACACGATAATAATTATTACGAGGTGTTCTGTCTAATGACAGGTCCATTTCTTTTGTCAGTAAACTTAGACTACCAATGCACCCTGTCCTCTACCTCCTCTTTGCGTTACCAGAACTTTCTTCTTTCTTCAAGTCATCTAATAATTGAATCCTCTTTCTTTATAATTTCCTCTTTCGCTCAACTTTTCCTTCTATTGCGTCTTGCTCTAAGGATGTATCCAATCAAGTTTGCTGTGTAACAAAGAATCACACTCCGAATGGTTATTTTATTTGGTGATTGTTCTTTATTGATCGATTTACCTGAAGTAGTCCCCCTCTGGAGATCCGAAAGGGGGACTAGTCTAACTCCTGAATTTTCTACCCCCGAAAAAGCCATAATTGATTTTATTCCCTAACAGAAGGGGTTTTCAGGGGAAATATAGTATGGCAGGTTTCCCTTTTCCTAACCACAATGTAGAACCAAGGCCGAACTACCAGGAGTATTAATAATTGAAAACAAATCGCATCATAATCAGATTACCCAAAACTCAGTGCCAAGGGAAAGGGGATATATAGTTATAAACTTGGAATAAATGGCTTTTAGAAAGGAATGACTCTGATAATACTTCTCAAGGCGAGAAAAATAAATATAGGTGTTTCTATGTGATGTTGTAATCTCTAAAAGAGAATCTTTCATTCGCATGTTAATTACTAATTAGGAAACTATAGGTACAAAGAGGTGTCGATGAATGGTGGATGACAAGTCATGCAACCAATCTGGCAGGCGCACATTAAGGCTGATACCTTATTTTGGAGAGCTAGGGTGCATTTATAAAAAAAACATTTTAGGGAATAAATTATAAAAGGAATTATCTTTATACCCACATTCGTGAACACGCAGCACTAGGTATCTACCAACTGTGGTCTGATTTACCGGTGGCGGGAAATCAGGGGCTTAGATCCTAAGTGTAATATGTTATTGTTCTGTAGTATTTGTCATTATCTCCATGCAAATGCGGGTGTGTTTCCTTTATCATCTACAATTTACTTATTTATTTAGCAGTGCGTCTTATTCCTGGTTCAGGTTATATGCATTTCCAATTTACGCTATTAAGTAAGGGATGAGGAATATTTAATCTAGAGAAAGTGTACTCTAATGAGCGTGGAAAGCGGTGGATAAACATTTTGGAAAAACCACCCTTGGTACAGATTACCGGGATTAGAGCCCCGACCTCCCTGTCATCGCCAATCTAGTCTAACACGAGATGGATGCTTTAGACCATGTAGCCACCGAAGCACGTATAACGTATATGGATATCAAATATTTAATAACAGGCCTAAATTTCAAGTATTTAAGTAATTCAATTATTTAATCTAAGGAATGTTAAAGAATAATGCATTTTAAATAGTTTCATCACAATTTGTCTGGAAAATTTGAAATCTATAGCTTAGTATGAAAAACACATAAAATAGAAAATTAAATTTTAGCATCTATAAGTTCACTGCGTCTGGAGACCTGGCAGTCTAGGAGTAAGGTATCAGACCTCTGTGTTAGGGGTCCAGGGCTCAAATACCGGTTTTGACAGATATGTATCTGATTACCAAACCCTTCCTTCACCTCTGGCAATGCGTCTACTTTCACACTTTGTAAATGTGTGGAATGCCAGGACCCCACCGTGGTTCGGAGCCCACGTTAAACTGTAGGTCCCCTCTGCTTTCCACCATTATCATTCTCACATATCACCCTACCATCTGGGTATAATGTAATTCGCCTTAATGGTGTCCCCACCTCATAAATATATTCCTCCATATGCCAGGAGAGAAGAGATCAGATAAGTTTCAATGGCCAAAATCTAGCTAGAGCATTAACTCTCCTCCCCCCTCCCCTCTCCTGCAGCTATTAGGATAAGCAGATGATTTAACTTTGTTAGGTAATAGTAAGGAAGTTGTTACAAGTAAGAAATGCAGACATTTTATTAGAAGCTAGTAACGAAATTGTCTTTTCAGCGTCCACCTCTAAATCTATTATAATTATTAGACTATTATCATTAGTATTATCATTATTATCATTATCATTATTATAAGCAGCACCGCGTCTTACTACCCATTCGGGTTATACGCACTTACGCTAATGTGTAATGGTAGGGTGATTGTGAGATTAAATGAAAGGACCTACTGTTTAACGTGGAATCCGAACCACGGTGGAGACCTGGCATTACCGTCAAGGTTTGTAGAATTCATAAGATATTAAACAATAATTTTACCAGCTGTTCTTTATGGTTGTGAAACATGGTATCTTACCTTACATGATGAAAATAAAATTAGGGTGTTTGAAAGCAAGGCATTTAGGAAGATATTTGATTCAAAAAGAAATTAATATAATGGGTAATGTAGAAGTTTACATAATTATGATTTACATACCATTTGCTCATCACAATATATTGTAAGGATAATCGAATCTCGAAGATTACGGTGGGGCAGGTCATGCAGCGCGAATGGGATAATCTAAAACCGTGTGCAGGGTATTGAATACTGAACTCAATAGTAAGATCTAGTCGTAGATGGGAGGATAACATTAGAATGGAACTGAAAGAGATTGGCTGTAATGTGATGAACTGGATACAACTAGCTAAATCTAGAAATAGGTGAATTAATTTAATACTTCATTGAATTTACGAGTTATTAATGCCATAGAGTAAGTATAACTCCCTTTTACCCTTGACTTAATAACAGATACAAAAAAAAATAGTTTATTGCTCGTATTAAAACAACCATTATTGTCCATCTACAAATTGGGGTAAATTACTGTGGTTTTGCCTTCCTCTTTACACACTATCTCAAATTGTCTTCATAGCACACCTCTCCCCTTAAGTGAATCCTTTAAACAAGCCTTGTGATAGACGTAAATATTTTAAAAAAAACTATCCATTGATGTATTCATTTCATTACAGGTAATTTAATTTTGTAAATATTTGGCAAGTTGGAGATTAAGATTAGCCTGACAAATAGATGTACTTTCAACATTTATTAATAGCAAATAGTGATATTCTATGATTTCTTTATTGCACCACATCATACTTCCTAAACTGTCTGTACAAATGTAATAACCCTAATTAAGTAAAGTTAAGAAAGGTTTGATTTAGAATAAACATGCCCGCATTTACGGGGAGGAAAAGTAGTAAACATTTTTTTAAATTGTATGCATTCAACCGAGATTCGAGCCCCAACCTCCCAAACATGACTTAACTAGATTATACAGGTGTGATGGCTAGGGAGTGTGTCTTACTGTGTAGGTTAATTTATGATTGAAATAAGTGACGGATAGTTAGGTATCTTCTAGATAGCTCAATTCCCTGTAATTTATTTAATTGACTAGCCTAAACAAAGGGAATAAGTATATTATGTGTTTTAAAAGTACTCATTTGCTCAAAAAAGAGTTAAAAGGGATTATATTGGAAGATATAGATTTTGACTTATAGTAATATAAACCCAAATAGGCACCTACAATAATTTTCAACCATGAAACATTTTTTATCGCCACTCTTACTATATGTCCAGGTTAAACACATGTGTAATAAATGCTCTAACGTGATAAGGATTATGAAGGAAGTATTTTATAGGTAATATACCCGCAATTTGTTAAAGGAGAGTGGGAAACCATTTGGTAAAAATACCCCTAGTAGATCCGAACGGGATTCAAATCCTATACCCCCTTCATCAGCATTCCAGTATAACACAAGAGTACGCCTTAGAACATTCAGCCACTAAAGTGGGTTGAGTAACATTTTGTTCTCAATATTGAGTAAGCAACTTATTTTGCTTACCAAATTATATGTAAATATATTTTGAAAAAAAAAGCTCTATACTGTGGATTTTGGGATATCACTCGTAATATTATCACAAATATTATAATATATGCTCTATAGATTTCAATCGATATATTTTCAGTCTGAAACTATTTTAATTATATTATTACTCTAAGACCTCATGATTTATTTAAATGTTATTCATGGTGTTTTTGAAACACCTGAAACAGCCCAAGGCGTTGTTGTTTTGATGATTAAATGTAGCTCTAACCAGGTCAATAATGTGAGGGCATTGCATCATTGCACACTCGAGAATAATAATTGAAGTTGTGGAGGAAGAACCAGCCAACTCTTAGCTTTTCCAACTTTTTTTTTTAAGAATATCCTTTCTTTGCATTAATTTTAACCCTATTTATTTATACTTCCTCAGATAGTTCTCGAGTTAGAAGTTTTGTATAACTGCCCAGATATATCATTCAACCATTTTAAGGTTTTTTTTTATCGAGCCCACACACCAATCTTATATAATTTTAATACACTAATTTTTATCTCAGTGAATTACACCTCCATGTAGTTTTCAAATGGGCTCTTATTTACTCATTCAAGCTAGTTTTGTGTTTTATTTATAAATAGTTTGTCAACTATTACAGTTATTTATATTGGGCTATTCAAACCCTCATACTTAGAATGACAGATTCTTTTGTGGCAGCCCTGTTGCAGTTAATTGTGGCTGCACTGAATATTATGAATCCGCATACAAATATTTTAAAATCTGGTGCACACAGACAATTGAGAACCAAATATAGACTAACAGTCTGATTAATGCGTTATTTATGGCTATATATTTTCTTTACAAAAGATGTATGCATTAGTTCTTCATTTTTAATTTCTCGCTATTTTACAGGTATTAAAATTATTGTGATCGTCAAAAAGATCGAACTCAAGATTTTGACCATTATCAACGATTCATGATCTCCCC
>CABFOW010000026.1:559832-579698 GCA_902141385.1 Timema californicum
CCCCCCCCCCAAATCCGAAAAAGGGTTTTTTGAATTTTAGTCCGTTTGTCTGTATGTCTGTCTGTACCTCCAACTAGAGCTTAAACTATTTTACCTATCAGGCTAAGTAATACTCGGTATCCAGGGCGTTCACAGGGTTGCCCCGAATGGGTTTTGGAATTGTATATCCAACCCTAAATTTAAGGGTAGTTTACTGAAGCGCAAAATGATAAAAAGTAGATTTTCTCAAAATCGGCTTTAGAGACTTTGATTAAATTTTATTTCAAAACATTTATAGATATTATAAACAAAATAGCTACTCTCAATATTTCGGCAAAATGACGTTAAGGGCTCCGGTCTGATGTGCAAATTCTCACTTTTTATCATATCTCCAAAACTATTTGAGATATGAAATTTCTTATCATTGTAAATATGTAGATCTATTTATAATACTAATATTTTAATCACAACAAATTTAAAAAAACTAATAACTTTCAAGCTATATGCAAAGATATATTATATATATTTTTTTAAATTTTCGAACACTAGAGGTAAAGTATTGTGACCGTAAAAAATATCTAACCTGGAATGTTGATGGATATCAACGTCTCATGACCCCCTTAACCCTAAAAAGTGCTATTTGCAATGCCATCTGTCTTTGTGTTTTTATAACCCCACAATTAAGAGTAGTTTAGTAAAAAGAGAAGAGAGAAATAATCGATTTTGTCAAAACCAGCTCTAACGAGTTGGATTAAAATTTGTATCTAGGCGTTGATTAGGATTATAAATAAACTAGTCATTTCCGTATCCCCGCAACTATTTTAGATACTAAATAACTTATCATTACAAAATTGTAGTACTATTAAAAATAAAAACTTTTATATGAACTATATTTTTACAAAACCAACAGTTTCTGAGCTATTGACAAATATATTAATACAATTATGTGAGCTTTTGTTATAAAGAGATAATAACAAAGTTTTAATGCATTAATTATCTAGTGCCATAAGAGTATGAAATGAGTAAATCTCTCAGAATTGTATATTCTCTTTCTTTCAACCTCTTAGGGGAGATGTTTGTACAACAAATCTATCTCTATAATTTTAGATTCAATAGTCAATATTTACCTATTTTATTGGTCAAAGATTATAAAAGAAAAATTTAATAGCAATGCAATAACCATAAGATATCCCCTAATAAAATGACGAGTATTTTGACCGGAATTCAAAATTTTAATACGAAGTGTTCAGCCTTTGGGACCCAATATCGATGTTTTGTATTAATACAAATATACAAATGAAGATGTTAATTCTTTAAAAATAAAAATATGAAATTTAAAACCATGAATAAAAAATGTTTTACGTATGTCTAGCGCAATTTGTTCTCGGGTTTGCTAGTGTATATTATATTACGAATTTTGAGTAAATATTTCCATTTCTAAAGAAATAGAGCGAGAAGGTTTGTGTGGAGCTCCGTACCATTTATTTTAACTAATGTTTATAGAGTAATTCATCAAAATGATGCTTCAATAAATAAATATGTGAAATAAAAAAGGAAACTCAAGGAGCCCAACTCCACCCCACAAAATATCACATAGGACTGTCATAGTCCTTCCTCAGCCCTCGGAAAATATGAAACTTATATAGGTAATTCAGCTTTAAAAAAAACCTCGTGCCATGGAACTATTTTCTGCTTTATAAAATAGAGATATTGATATCAGAGATACCCTTTTATAAGAATTTTTTAATACAACAAATTTGGAATGTTACTTCAAGTTTAAAACACTTTTAAACTGATTCTAATTTTACTGTCAACAAGTGTAAAATGCAGAAAAAACTCCTTTTACGGTAGGTTTTGTGGTTGATCGTAATATTGTATCAACTATCCCAATTAATAAGCCATGAGCTAGACTCCTAAATACCATTGTAAAAAAGGGTTGAAGACAAGATTGTTCTTATTTAATGTGCACTTTATAAACACATATTTTGTCAGAATATCGCTTAAAAGCTAACAATCTAGTACAGTATGTCTAATACTAAATACAGACCCCAAAGTCTAGAGATCTATTATTTGGATAGTAGGACAAACTCGCATTTAGATTAATGCTATCTTAATCAGAGCCAATTGGAATCAATCTTATGTGTCCTAGACTTCAAGTCGAATACTATTTTTACCAACTGATTACTATAATATGTTTGAGTGAGTTAAATATGTTTTGCGATGTTTATTGAATAATACAAAAACAAGTTTAGACTAGCGAAGACTGGTTAAATAGTTAATCTTCTTTAATATGAATATAAAATAATATTTGAAAAATATTTTATTATTATTATTATTATTATTATTATTATTATTATTAAAAACTGTTGAAGAATATAAAGTGAAATTCGATCAAATTAAAAATATTTTATAAAATATGAAAAACAATATATTAGAAGATTAAAAATAACGTGAAACATATTAAATTTAGGTAAAATTACTAATGGCATAAAATATGATATTCGAAAGAAAAATGTTGATAATATAAAACAGTTTTAGAGCAGATATAAATTGATATAGTAAAAGTTTAATTTTATTTATCAGAGTAGATTGTTCCCTTCTGAAAGAAATTATTCATACAAATATAATAATGTATTTTATTGACACACTTCATAAACTTAAGTTATATTTTGAGGAATAAAATATATCTCTTTAAAAAATAAAGGGTAAGGTAAATAAATAATACCTTACAGACATTCTCATTCCTTTACGTAAATTATATATAAAGCTCTTAACATATGTGAAATGAAATAATATACATTGTTATAGAAACATAATGAGAAAATAATAACATCGAATTTCACCAAAGAGCAAACATAAAATTACAGAGAATGTCACAGAAATATATTATCTGTTCTGTGCATTTTCGACTCCCCGTGTTCCAAATTTCTATTTAAAAGATATATTTAATCATATTTCTCTAAATATTAATTTTTATAGAATATTATTTGAAATAAATGTTTTAGAAATAGACCACTTTTCAGCAGTAAATTATTTACATTTCAAATATTTGCGGCGGTATGAAACAATTTGGACATTTCCACTTATCCTCAAAGTAATGTTCATGGGAAAATGAGATTTGTCATTTTGTTTGCAATCTTATACAGTGTCTATGTATACATTTTAATCAAAATCTAGATCCTATTTTGAGACAATCGATTGTTTTCTATTTTCACCCTTAATGTTAGAGTTATATAGATAATTACAACAACAAAATTCTTGAGTGTAAGCTTATGAAGACTCAAGAAACCAAGCTTTAACCCGAGTAGAAAAAAGTTTTCGGCTTCACTCCTAGTAACAGACAGGCATACGGTATTGCAAAAAAAAAAACACTTTTTCGAATTCAGATGATCGTGAAACGTCGATATCCATCAAAATCTCAGACTTTATTTTTTTATACGATAAAAATATTTTTTTCCCCCGCAAGGGTTGCAAGAAAGTGAAATTAGTGTTCCCAATATTTAAACGATAAATTATATGCTTGAATAAGTACATTTGTTATTTTATAAAATTAATAACATAAATCCAATATTTTGATTTTTAATTGAAAGGCAAATGTAGGTCAATTTATCTCATGGTTGGACGGTCATATAATAGACAAAAAATAATCACATTCACAAACCAAAACTGGCTGTTTTACATCAGTAAATTGGTAAAATGAGTATATTTATATTAACTTAACTGCATTATTGTGATTGAAATGGGTATTTAATTACTCTCTCACTATATTACAGGTAGAGAAAGTATTGTGATCGTAAGAAAAATTGAATTTGAGATTTTGACGAATCCTGACGTTTTATGACCCCCCGAATCCGAAAAAGTGGTTTTTGAATTTCAGTTTGTCTTTCTGTCTGTCTGTCTGTCTGTCTGTCTGTCTCTCTGTCTGTACCTCCAACTAGAGCCTAAGCTATTTTATCGATTGGGCTAAAACTTGGTTTTCATAGGGTTGCTCGGAGGATTTTTTCAACTGTATATCTATCCCAAAATATAAGGGTAGTCGATGCTCTCAAAATCAGCTCCAACGATTTTGATTAAATTTCATTTATAAACATTTATAATATATTCCAAACAATTTGGCAACCCTCAATAATTCAGAAAAATTCCTAAATTATCATTTTTTATCATATCTCCGAAACTATTTTAGATATGAAATTACTTATCATTACAAATATATAGATCTATTTATAATCAAAATATTTTATTCAAACCATAATGTTATAAAACCAATAACTTTCATTCTATACTCAGATATTTATATTTGCTAACTTTTCGAATACAAAAGGTAAATGTATCGACATTAAAAAAAATTAACCTGAAATGTTGATGAATGTCAACGTCTCATGAGCCCCCGAACACTAAAAAGTGGTCTTTGCAATACCGTCTGTCTATGTCTCTGTTTAAACTTAAAATTAAGAGTATTTTAATAAAGGGCGAAAAGATAAAAAAAGTTATCAGCTCAAAATCAGCTCAAACGATTTTGTTTTAGATTCGTATCTAGGATATGATTAAGATTATAAATAAACTATCTATTTAAATTTTCCCATGAAAATGACTTTTAGATTACTTTACAGAAGCTGAAATTTCCGTATCTCTGCAACTATTTGAGATACTAAATAATTTATCATTGAAAAATTGTAGTACTATTAAAAATAAACTTTTATGTGAAATATATTTTTATAAAAAACAGTTTCTAAGATATTTATAAATATATTAATACAATTTTGTGAGCTTCAGTTGTAAAGGAATACTACTTAATTTTAACGCAATAATTCTCCAATGCCATAATTAAATTTAAGTAAGTCTCTCAAATAGTTCATGTTATTTTTTCTTAAACTTCTTAGGAGACATGCTTGTACAACAATGATCTAACTCCATTTTAGATTCAATAGTCAATATTTACATTTTTTATTGGTCAAAATTATTATAAATGAGGAATTTAATAGCAATGCGATGACATGAAGATGAGCAACGCCTAATAAAATGTCAAAAATTTTAACCAGAAGGCGAAATATTAATACGAAGTGTTTACTCTTCTGGACTCAATATTGATCTTATGTATAGGTCCAAACATACAAATGAGGATATTTTTTTTTTAATTATAAAATTTAAAACCGTGACTCATAAAATGTTTCACATAAGTATAGCGCAATTTATGCTTGGGTTTGATAGTGTATATTATTTCGTTTCACATATATTACGAGTTTTGGGTAAATATCTCCATTTTTAAACAATAGAGTGCGGATTTCCGCACTATTTATTTATTCATACTCGTTTACCTATAAGTTGGTTAAAATTGTTCCTAACACTCCTGCATGGTCAATTTCCCTTGTGAACCTGGCTCGGTAGCCGCACGGTCTAAAGTGCTACTCTGATAACAGACTAGACCGCCGATGACGGTAGGATCGAGGTTCGCATCTCGGTCTGGTGTACTGAGGGTGGTTTTTACAAAATTGTATTCTACGCTCACTTCACACTAATGTGGGTACACTTCATATAAATATATGCATCCTCATCCCTAAAAGCATTAGCTTAGTACGTAGATAAGAGTATAATCCGAACGGCTAGTAAAACGCGGTGTTTAAAAATATCCTTCAATAATAAAGGTTGAATTTAGAGAAAATATATCCGCATTTACGCGAGAAAAAAGTTGAAAACAATTTATTTAAAATAAACACCCTCCACATATCCGACTAAGTTTGGAAACCCGACAACCTCGTCAACGGCAAACCATACTAGAGAAGCTAGATATTATTCTGGGCGTCTTTCGATGTGGATGAAAGAAGTAAATGGCTACGGTATTTATTTAATTACTGGAGCAAACATTATGTAAAACAATATTTTAGTCTTAAAAATAACACTGCTTTGAAGAAAATGGGAGTTACCTGGTTAATGCTCGAGAGCTCGGAGAACGTTTAGCTGGTGGTCGGCGGAGAAAGTAACCCGACTCTCAATTAGGAGGGCGCGACCCAGGGACCTATCAGGAAAGAATCTTCACGACCATTGCATCGACCCTTGTATTGCTACAGGTTGGTAGGATGTCGTAAGAAGGAAGTGGATTCTCTTTCGTATTCCTTGCCTTGATGAGTTTCACTTGGGACAACGGTAGATTTAGTCTTATTTAAAATAAATTAAAAGTTTACTACACACTTTTTAATTATCAGGGGGCTATATAATATGAATAAAATTATAATTAGAGAGCCTTGATTCAACCCTGATTATATTTAAAAGTAAAATAGTTTTTGTACTCCAGTATTTAGTTTATAAGCAATTATGCTATAAAGAGAGATTTGATAAACTAAATAAATAAACATGAAACTGCGAAAACCCTTAGAATTTCACCCGTAAGGGATTCTAACTACGACC
Organism: Timema californicum; assembly: GCA_902141385.1. Taxonomy (NCBI): domain Eukaryota; kingdom Metazoa; phylum Arthropoda; class Insecta; order Phasmatodea; family Timematidae; genus Timema; species Timema californicum. The sequence continues at coordinate 566,214 of CABFOW010000026.1, forward strand.
TCTCTATCAACAGTACCTATGTTCAGTGCTCTGTATAAACGTCAGTTAAATGCCTCAATGAAGCTCGGAGATGGTTTAGATTTCGTTCAAATCTTTGCATTCACACGTGAGGCCGTATTCTAAAGGCAATCTATAGGAAAATGTATTTATTTCCATCATTGGTATTTTTGTCAGGAAATGTATGGAGGCTATTTTTTTTGAAACCCAGTTATAATACTAATTCTTTTCTTTTTTTAAAACAATAAAACATTGAAAACGTCCCAACTTTTTTTTATGATGTTCATGTAATTTAAGATTCTCATTTCCCTAATTTAAATGGTATGTACACTCGTTGTTGTAGAAGAGCCATTTAATAAAAACCACCCTCAATACATAGAACCAAGATTCGAATCCGCACCATCCCATCGCCGGCCAGCCAGACTAGAAGAGTTTGGTGATCTAGTCCCCACGCTCACAGATGCGAGAGCTATTCATCCTCAAGGTCAATTTGAAGGGTGTTTAGTGATGAATTTAGGCCTTCGTGGTTGACGGGAACGTTAGTACGTTATGCTTCATACAGATACTCTGGTTCGTATCCCAACGGTGCCGTAACCAAGTCTTCGTGTGAGATGAAAGAAGACGAGGGCCAGCAGGTTTGGAGGTCAGTATATGTGTTGACGGCAATGTGTGTAAACTTGGCATTCTATAAAATGCCTAGGTTTTCTATAGAATTCCTAAGTGGTTTTAGCAAAGTATGAAAAAAATTAGTTTTGCTGTTGTATTTCATGCTTTTCATAGGGAATTTATAGAATAGTAAGTCATTATATATTACCGAGAATAATAGTTAACCTAACCTTGCCTAACCTAATACAACCTAACCTTACCTTACCTAACTACCCTATTCTAAAATAACTTAACCTGACCAACTTAAATCCTATGAATTAGGTAAGCCTTCAATAACACGGTTCAGGACTTACATAGAACTCTATAAAATAATTGATAGCATATTCCGGGACTTTAAAAAGATTTTAAAAAACTTGAAAATAAGTATAAAATACAACAGCAAAACTAGTTTATTTCATGCTTTTCCAAAACAACTTTGGCAATATATAGAAAGCCTAAGAATTGTATAGAACGCCTGTATTTCACACATTGCCGGTGACATGTGCCTTGTGATCCCAGGTGATGTTAGTCACCCTTCCCTCTTCGCGTGAATACCCATACTTCCTCCTACTATAAAAAGGCAAAACGCAACTAAAACAACTAACTACGCGATGAATACCTTGCTGGTTATTTTTTTGTTCTAACAAAAAAAAGTTAACTTTTACAGTACTTTCACTTATCCCTTTAGTAAAAAGTGTTATCCATGTAATGTGTTGTTTGTGACCATATTATATTACAACGTTTTATTTTAACGTCTTGATTTTTAACCTACTAAGAGAACATAATCATTTCTGAAATAATAATTGAATTTTAAAACTCTCATTTTGAGGCCATATCTAACCGTAAGCGGTAAACGTTTGAATACCCCCAGAATACTTGATAAGGTCATGCCATTTGACCTCTTTTGACTCTTACTAACCGCAACACATGTTTTAATAGTGGATACGCCTACTTTCTAATCTTACTTTCTGTGAAGAAAATAGTAATACTAATAAAATGCTATGGTCTTTTCCTTATCCCTCCCCACACGTTTCCCCCTTCTCAAACACCCTACTCCACCTTCTAATCAACTACACCCAACGTTTCTCCCCGACAAAAGAGCGATGTTGTAATTCACACAGATGATAATGGTGTGGTACAAGCAAACATAGACAAACAACGTCGCCATTCTGGAATCGTGTGTAGGTTTATGACCTCTACTTAAGATAATGCTGATGTGAATCGCTCATGATTTCTAAATTTACTCCACGGTTGTGTTTTTATTGTATAGATAAGTCTGAGATTTTGATTTATCAAATATAACATACTGTATAGTAAAATGTTATATGTCTACTATTTATACCACCTTTTAGAAACATGAACTATTATATTAACTAGAACCTCCTGATTTTGGCTGCATGGTCTAAGGTGTCACTCTAGTGTTAAATTAGCCTGCCGATGATAAGGAGATCAGTGTCAGAATCCTGTTCAGGTGTCCTAAGGGGGAATTTCAAAAATGGGTTTTCACTTTCCTCACGTACAAATTTGGGTACATAACTTCTTAATTCAATCTTTCTCATCCCTAGCTCACTAGTGTAATTAATAAACATGCGAATAGCCTGAACCGGTAGTAAGTCTCAGAGTTAAAAAAAAAAGCTTCTTAAATATCTAAATATCTAGAAATTTAAAAAAATTGTGTCTAACTATCCCTTCTTTTGGTAAATTAACTTCACTACTAGGGTAGTGATGAGAAAGGTCGAATCTTAAGAGAAGTGTATCCTCATTTACTCTACGTGAGATTGGGAAAGTATTTATTAGAATCCACTTCTATTACAACTGGCTTAGATACAAACCCTGACCGCTTCATCACTAATAAAACCAGATAAGACGAGCTGGAAGTTTAATCCATTTGCCAACCAGTTTTGCGAGAGATCTTGGAATGGTTCCTAATCTATTTACCGTATGAAAAGCAATTAAATAACATCCTTTATGTAATCTGAGAATGAACATAATTATATTTATTCTTAGATTTTAAGAGGGAAGCACTCGTGATCATGTAATCTGAGGCGTAAGGTTCACGATATACCGAGTTAACAATGACATGGAGGTAATCAAATCTTAGCCGGGTACATTAGGAGTGACTTTCCAAGGAGGTTTTATCACTAGAGGTCCAATAAACCTCAGCGTTAAGGCAGGGCCACTTCTTTTAAAGTTCCCTCATCATCACTACACCATGGATAAAAATAATAATAAAATAAGCCTTATGATCGTTTGGAAAAAAAGTGTTTTATAGAGACAGAATAATTTGAAATTCGCACAAAACAATCTTGACATTCAATATAGGTAACTTAAAGATTTGAGTTAAAACTAATTAGAAAATAAGCTTGTAAAACAGATGATTTTGTTTAAAATGGAACAGTAAACTCAAAAAAAGAGAATATAGATGGTAAATACATAGCTACAAATTGAGGATTTTTTAAAATTCTCGAACCCTGAGTTAATTGGTTTCCGTATATTAATTACGAAACCGAGATATAAGAGAGTTGTAAACCATATTTGGATATCATTAGTAGAATGTTAAATACTAGTATTATGAACATAGGATATTAGATTCTTCCAAATGAGATTGATGCGGAAAATTCTCTTTCCTATAATGCTCCAGGAGTACTTGGAAATATAGAAAGTCGGAAATAATTTCAAAATTGCTTAAGGGGATTTAATTAGATCACAGACATAAAACGTTTAACTGAGTAGTAATCAAGGTAAGATGCATTAACAATTTGTTTTTTGTAGCCGCGTCTTACTACCTGTTCGGGTTATTCTAACACTATATTAATTTGGTGGCTGTACAAATTTAAGATTCCAAGTTCAATAAATAAACCCCACAAAATTTAAAACTATTTAAACGCCAAAAAATTATTGACATTGTTGAGATATTTTACATTTGGTATAGTCCTCTCCGAAATTCTAAAATTCAATACGAAAAAGACCCGCTTCGGTGGCCGCGTGGTCTAGCACGCTACTCTTATGTTAAACAAGACAATCGATAACAGGAAGGTCAAGTATAGCGAGGGTGGTTTGTCCAAAATGGTTTTCCACTCTTCCACTACGCAAATGCGGTACACTTCCTCTAAAAAACCTTTCTTATTCCTAAAACCATTAGCGTAATTAGTAGACTAAATAAACGTATAACCTGAAAGGGTAGTAAGATGCAGTGCTAAAAGAATTACCATATTCTGGACGGGTAGTAAGATGCGCTCCATAAACAAACGTATACAATACATTTGAGTAAACCTGTTTCTATATGCTGTGGCCCACTAAAAGTTCCGAGTTTTATAAATCTAGCCCTTGAACTAATTTGATTTTTAAACTACACTGCCTTAGATAATACGAACACCAATGCAAGTTGTATTAAACTAGATAAAAAAGTATAGATTAGTTTTTTTATGAACATCTTTTCCTTAATAATTACACTTCTTGACCGATGTTCAAATATATTATTGATGAAGGAGGAAAAGGTACCTAACCGAAAAGCCAGAAACAGGTGTTTGTTGGGAATATAACGAAACTAAGCAGGTGAGCCACACGCAACGTTCTCAGTGCCCGGAAGGGGAAGGTAGGGTTGGAGAGTTACGTATCAGAGGGGAAGAGTGAGGTTTAAAAAAAAAAGTCGCCCGTAGTGTAGCCGTTGGGGGAAAGCACACGTAGCTACTGGTTTACTGGTCGTCTTGCATGCCACCTGCTTTCATTTCACATTTTTTTAAATAAAAAAGAAATGGATACAGAGACGAGATGAAGAAAATAAAACCATAAAAATTTTAGCTGCACTATTTCTTACCATCAATTTTTTTTAGTTAGAATAAACTGCAAGAAAAAAAATCAAGATAAATGCACTTAATAGAAGAGAGATTATTGGTAAAGTATGCTAGTTCGATTCCATTGACACAGATTTTTTTTTTCCTCATTTTATTGAGATATAATCACTCCACATTATAGAATATATTAAATCAAAACCAGTGTATAAACTATATATAAGTAACATGCAATTCATAAGTACGCATACTATATTATTAATTTACCAATTACAAAACTAGTTTTTCATGGAAGTACAAAAAATTTCTTTATCCTGTCAGCCCGCAATCGTTTATATTTATACTGAACGGCTGATATTCATGCATATTAATTATAAATAATATACAGTAGTTTATTCACGGTATAATCTATATATTTTTATCTCTTTCTATAGTAATTAATGGTAGTTTTAACCAGTTGATACATTTATTAATTTTTTTCATTTTCCTCATTTTAATAAATGGTTTTTTTAAACAGAGGGGACAGATGACGAAGGTGGTTCAAAGGAAATGCACACACATAATAGTAAAAAGAGGATGCGAAAATCATCGCTGGGCACACATTCTAAATGAAAATTAATTTATTTTGATTTAACGTTGATGTGGAGTTCAGGGTTTGAAACCCGGATGGATATGATTAAGGTTTTTTTTTTCGTAATTGGTTTCGTACTCTTTCTCTTCGTAAATACAGATAAAGTTCATCTAAATTATACCTTCCTCTTCCCTACTATACTAGCGTAAATAATATATATGCTTAGCCCGTACAAGTAGTAAGACGCGGCGACACAAAAAAATCTCCCACTCAGTTTTTTTCCCTGTTTTATTTAGCACTGCGTCTTACTAACCGTTCGGGTTATACGGCTATGTAACAATTACGCTAATGGTTTTAAGGATATATAAGGTTATATTTAAATGAAGTGTACCTGAATTTGCGTGGAAGGAGAGTGGAAAACTATTTTAGAAAAACCACCTTTAGCCCACACGACCGAGATTCAAAACTCGATCTTCCCATCATCGGTAGTCTAGTCTACTGCGAAAGTGACGCCTTAGACTATTCATCCACTGAAGCTAGCTACCTTTCTCATTCTATTAACGTAATCAGTGTACGCGTTTAACTCAAAAGAGTACTGAAACACGGTATACAATAATATATAAAATGTGAGTCTGACGCCTCTAACCCCTCGGCCACCACTACAGCTTGGACGAGATTGCTTGATTGTATAAGTGTATTCTGTTTATTCCCCTTTGCTAAGGTTATCCCAGCGAGACACAGCGCACGACGTTTCTTTAAAGAACCGTGAAGCCGTGAAAGGCTAGACCTAGATCTGATTAGACAATTATCTTCACGAGATCTTTACCATATTTGAATTTCTCAGGGACTTTCACTGAATAAAAAACAACTGTTCTATAGCTTCGATCCGAAAGAAGAAGTCGTGTTTGCTTAAGAAAGAAGAAGGTAAATCCCTTTAATTTCTATTATCTTTATCGGTGGTATTCAACATTTTCTGCTCACTTTCCTCCAGAATTAATTTCTATTCAACTTTGTATCTTCAAAGTTGTTGGTGCTTAATACATGTTATAAATATTATATTATAATCCACATCTAAAATAAATAAAGGCGCTCATATATCTAGTGTTTTAACTTCCAGGTTTGTTTTTGTAAGCGCCACGTCTTACTACCCGTTCGGTTTGTGCACTAATGGCTTAGGGATTAAAAGTCTTAATTGAGAGTAAGTGAACACACGTTTGAATGAAAAACCTTTTAGGAAACACCACCCTTAGTGCACCGGACCAGGATCGAACCCTAATCTTCCCGTCTTCTGCAGTCTAGTCCAACATTAGAGTATCGCGTTAGACCACGCGGTCACACAATCGGGTTAGGTCTCTTGTTGTTGGACCTTGTTCTGGCGCTGATTGTTCAGTGTTTATCATTAAATAATGAATATATTAAAATATTACGTACGCTGTAAGATATTCTTGCGCATCCCAGGTTGGATACCACTGATCTACGTGCTCCGCATCCTACCACCCAACCTATCCAGCCGCACATTTACAATAATGGTAAAAGGGGGTGAAAACAAATAATAAATATATATATATATATATATATACACTTCATTTACCCTTAAAAATAGTAAACTCGACTTGCTTGGTTCCATTATGGCGCAGCTTATGTCAGCGAGCTAGTGGGGAGGAGGCCTAATTTAAAGAAAGCACGCTATTAGTTATATAATTAAAAATAGGGTGGATTGTGACATCGTAAAAAAAAAATTGTTTACCCAGTTGAGGATCAAACCTAATTTTTACCAAGTAAAGGTCCCTAAAAGTAATTAGTAGAATTAACATAGAGCTTCTTCTGGGTAGCTTGAACTAGTGGGGTTGCGGGCCAAGGCGCTAGTCTCATGTTGATTGGTTTGCAAGTAATGAAGAGGCAGACGCTCAAATCTCAACCTGGTGTAGAGAGATTTTTTCTTTTTTACGCTTTTCTAACTCTCTACATACAAACACTGGATATTTCCTTTTAAGTCTACCTTCATCACATTTTAATATAGTATTAGTGTAAATATGAAGATAGCCCATTTTGATGGTAAGATAAAACATCATGGCAGCTTAGGGTTGTCACCATTTCCTTTATAGCAAATTCTAAAAGAAAATTTCCAAATTTCCAAACACTTTGCAGTTGCGTTTTTCAAACTGGTCTTCGGCATAGTTATCTAAGGCACAACGAGAAAATTTTATAGTATCCATTTTTTGTTTATACCACTAAAATTAGTTTCAGTCATTAGGATTAAACATTTTATCAAATTTAAACAAAGAACATTTGCCAAAGGCAAAGCCAGAACATGTGAGATCTTGTTTGTTTTATAATTTGTAAATGTTACTTTATTTATTGAATGTTCATAAAATTAGCGTAATAATTTTTAGGTAGCTTCAACGGGTATTTTTTCTTGTGCAATGCCTTCTTCGGTCTAAAATGTTTGTGAGCACTTGCTTTAGAATATAGAATATAATCTTTTTTTTATACATATACTAAGCCAATTACTATAAAGTTATGTATCTGGTCTTTAGAACAAGATTATTTGACTTTGACGGGGCAAAGTTATTTGAAGTCGTTAACCTACTCAAGAGTTTAATGGTAAAAAGTGGGAGGGTAAAAATAGGACCTGTGTTCGAATCAGTAAGTTAGGATTTTGGATCATTTTTTTTTCTATTCAAGGACCTACTTTTTATAAGTACTTAGTTTAAATGTTCCAAATTCCTCAATATTGCTGTATTTTTTTCTGGTTATTTGAATAATTAGGGATATTTTCTCTGTTTTTCCCTAATATAAAATAACCCTGGTTTTTTCTGGTTCTCAAAGTGGGTAGCAACTGCGTTTTAATTCATAAAACAAATAAATGCAGTGAACATATTGACAAGAAGGCCTAATAATGTATTTATCTTACAGCGATATAAATTGTCATCAAATGCTGACAGCTCAAGAACAAATCCCTTGAACTTTTAATTTAAGAAAATAGATTTAAAGTCTTAGTAAGGAAGGCCTTTAAGAAATACAAACAAATCTTTTTTAACGCTAATGAAGATGTATTTTTACTGAATTATTAGCGTCGTTATTTTAAAGGTATTGATAATATTCAATCAAAAGTCACCGCTGAAGATCACATGACCTGAATACGTGAAAGTAGTTCTAGTATATTTTATAACTGTTATATAAGGTCCTTCCTATTAAAATTGATCTTTAATTTATCTTTGAACTGTCAAACAAGCATTTCGTATGCTTAGTTTTGTTCAAATTTTGTGATTTCAATCGATTTGAAAAATCAATGTGTCAAAAATAATCAGTCCGATTTAAACTAAAACTACAAAAATTAAGGAAATTTATGAGTTTAATAATATTTATATAAATGTAATACATATAAACAGTGAGATAAATTATTAGAACTATATAGATTTATGTTTTTAGTCTTATTTTTATTGAATAAATTATTTCTCAACTTTGTTTAATTTATTAAAGTTAGCTTGCCCATATTGGTTATAGTTGAATACAATACAAAGCGGTTTGTTTGTCTTTGGGAGTTATGGCTCTTCCCCTCAAGTCGTTAACACTACCGGACATATGTAACATTCTTACTGGAGTGCGTGGCCTCCAAAACAGGCAGGGCGTGTAAGGAGAGATTTACATACAAGTTATTTTAACAAATTGTTTTGACATACATTCACTGTAGAAGGCTTGACGCATTGTTTGCTTATTTTGAAAGTAGTTCCGTACTTGAACAATTTTATGCACATTCTACTAAAAAGTCAAATTACTACTACATGTGCAGAGTAAATAAAATAAAATGTGTACACCTACATTTTAAAATATTTCACACAATAACTAAAACGCATTTTAAGAGTGAAAATATGTATTGATTTGTTTTAGTTTGTAAGTTTCTACACGAGGCTCTAATAAGGATAGCTTAGAGAAAGTACGGCAGAATTTGAGGGGAGATAAATGGGTAAACTACAGATCAAACAAAATACGTGTGTCCCGAAATAGATAATTTACTTAATATTGAAGTTGGTTAAAAGTATCAATTAAATCATAGATAATTTTAAAAAACTTTATTTAAAATGAATAATTTTATGCTTGTTGTGATTTGGGTACTGTATACACTATTTCACAAATATCTATTTAGTATTTTGAAAAACGACATATAAACATTGGAGTGAAATCCAAGACCTTAAGCCTTGTGTTTCAATTTTATCACTAGTAAGGAAGTTAATTCAAATGGCAACGGCTATCCATGATTTATTTAAATAACCATTCAAGAGTGAGCTGTTGTCATTCAAACAGCTTTCATGGTCTGAACCCTTGAAGCAAAGGAAAAATTGTGGTTCGAATGACCTTCATAGTCTTATTCCTAAACTGTCATGAATAGACCTGTGCACAATCTTATTCTCCGCTCATTTTTGTTAGTTTAATATATCAATGGAACACACATTCAAACACTCAGCCCAGATGACTCATTGTCATTTTATTGTGGTTTCAAATTGTAAGAAATATTTAATATGTTTACATATCTCGGTCGATTGTTTTAAAAAAAAGTTATGATACAATTATTTTTAAAGATAATATTTTGAGAAACCAAAAATATATTGGTCAGTGTCCTAGATAAGAATAGTTTGAAAGTCAAGCTATGATAAAATCCTGCCTGCATTAATCCCCTAAAAATTATCCAAACATTAATCAAGCTGAAAAAATAAATTCCGTCAAAATCATATATAAATTTGTGGTGAACTTTGTATTAGCGAGGATGGAGTTAGGATAATGAAGATTAAATTCTGAGAAAATGTATCCCCATTAGTTTAGTGATAGAGTAGGAAACAGTTTGTTGGAAAACATTTCTGTACACCCAGTCAAAAATAGAACCCTAACCTCCTCGTCACAAACCAATCAGATAAGGCGAGACTGATACCTTTATCAACGTACATGCTTGTTTCCAGATTTACTCTTCATTAAAAAGATTTTAAAACCTTAAAGGAGTATAAATATGTAATTAGTATGATATATATATATAAATTTATGTTCAAAGAATGAAATTGAGATCTTCTCAAACATTGTTACCACGATCTTTAACAGACCTACGGGAAGTTTAAATTATACTATCAGAAGTACATTGCGCTGCCTGGGGTAACCATGCAATGCATTTTGTGGCTACCAACGGAAATGTTTTTCCTTGCTTCAAACAGAGAAAAACAAATCGTTTAATTTTATTTCTTCCAACCGAGTTTTTAATTAATTTAAATATAACAAATCCATTTTTTTTTCAATTTCGGCTTCAAGATGCATATGTGTGTTCACAAGGGCTACTAATCTTTAAATTTCAATCCTCTCCGGGCAGTAGATGTCGCACAACGTTCATGACAGACAGACACACATCTAGACCAAATCTTCATTTTGTTACTAAACATTGGTAATAAACTTATTAAAAGTGATTTTGTGACCTGTTTCAAACTAAAAATAATACATTAAAGGAATTAAGGCCGATTCACACAGAATGCTAAACTAAGATAAGCTAATCTAAGCTAAGCTTTGATTTGCTATCTTTCTAGAAAATTAGCGAACCATGTATTTAAATGTATTGTCTCATAAAGAAAGCTAAGATATGCCTTGCTACGCCGCGCTATGTTTTTTCAGATTGCTGGCCGGGCAATTTTTCCATCTCCCATTTTGAGCCATCTTACGTTGCGCATGCGCATAACGCAACTTGGGCTCCGTGTTGAACAGACGCAGTGCTTGTTTGGTGAAAATAACTAAATACTTGTTGAAGTTTTTTTTTAATTTTTTTTTTCAAGACTATTTAATAAATATTTTATTTAGGTTTTATGTTTAATAAAGGTTTTTATATTAAAATGGAATCGTTAATTGAACAAGTCAAATCTCCACTTCCTAAATTTTCTTCATCTTCCAAAACAGCCGCTGATAGCAGCATATTTTTTTTACTCAGTACTATAACCTGAACTCAAACAAGACATTTAGGAGAACACCATTATAGCTAAACTATACTGGAGCAGACCAGAAAGAAACAACACTGAATTAGGGAGGGAAAAGAGTGACCATTGCTAAGCTTAGCTTATCAATAAGTGTGAAACCAAATTGACGAAATCTTTTCAAAGGACAGCACAGCACAGCATAGCTTAGCTCCACTTATCTTATATTAGCATTCTGTGTGTATCGGCCTAAAGTGTCCAACTATATAAATGTGCGTCCTCAAATATAAACTAAATTAAAGAATTTTATTTTAAGGTGATTTCAATGAACGGAATTTAATTAACCTGAAGGAAACAAAAAAAAAGTGAGACCTACTACAGTTACCATTCCTTTCCCTGTTTTTAACTAAAAAAATTAATTTGTTTAGGTGTTCTGTCTTACGACAGGTCCATTACTTTTGTCAGTGAACTTGGACCACAAATGCGATATGTCCTCTGCCTCCTCCTTCAGCTCCCAGAATATTCTCTTTTCTTTAAAGTAATCCAATATTAATTTGAATCCTCTTTATTCCTAATCTCTTATTTCCCTCAACCTTTCCTTCTATGAAGTCGTGCAGAAGACAGTTTTTATTAAGGATATGTCCAGTCCAGTTCACTTTGTGCCACTGAATCGCATATAAGCTAGTTATCTTCTTAACCACTATGCTTAGGACATTTTAATTTGTCACCGTGCCTGTACACCTGATATCAAGTCTTTTCCAACACCACATTTTAAAGCTATCCAAGAATTTATTTTCCATCTATCTAAGAGTCAAAGTTTATTCCCCATACAACGAGATGCTCCAAATTTAGCATTTCATAAGTTTATTCCTCAGTTCCAAATTCAACATGCTGGTAAGCAATAACTTTCTCTTTTTGAAAGCTACCTTGGCCATGTCGATCCTCAACCTAATTTCCTTGGTGCAGTAGGCATCCCTTGTCAGAATACTTACACGGTACTTGAAATGCCCAATGCTTTCTAACTCTTGGTTTCCAATTTTGATTTTTCGGTGGCTCTTCAATTTTTGAAATCCCCATCACTTTTGACTTCTCAATGTTGATCTCCATGCCATAAATTCTCTCTGTCTACTCCAGCTAGTCCATACCTTTCTGCAAGTCTTCTCCATAAGTGACCAACAATGCTCGATTATCTGCATATTTTATTGTCTTTATGACGCATCCTCCTATCCTTAAATTGCCACGTAATTCCAGGGCTTCCCTGACATACCACTCTCCATTCAAGTTTGAATATACTGTGTGAAAAACATCATCCCAACCTCATTATTCTTCCTATATATACCCTGTTGGTATGTTCATAATTCAGCTTCATCTTCACTCGCTGTCCCTGGTAAAAGTTTGCAATCAGCCTTCTGTACCTCCAGTTGATGCTAAACTTCCATGTACTTGATATTTCATTATATTATCAGAATATACATAAACATTTAACGTGCTTTAGTGCCTGCATTCTTGCTTCTATAGACGTATTTCATAAAAGGAAAATTGTACATAAGGGTGGATACGGTTAAGATCAGCGTTTACTCACGTTGATAGAGAACATAAAACTACAACGTTAAACATAATACCTTAAGTGCATCAGAAGCATCACTTCACAAATCAACCAAACCAATTTTTATCTGAGTTGGCCGATTTTTAGAACTACAAATAACCAACACAATGCATCCTACAAACAACAAGGTTGTTCTATGGACAAGTTCAAAATATTTCTAGCCACATGGTAAAATAAACTATTTAAACTTAATATTAGCCTAGTCATGTAAACACTGTTCGAGTTTACTAAATGGTAATAACTAAATCAACACAAGAAACCAGAAAGCATATTCAATTCTAAAACTCTTAAAATAAAAAGAGAAAACACATGTTTCCGCTTTTATTCAGACGATTACAGAATAACTAGGTACTTGATAAATTACGAAACAACTTACATACGCAGCTCATTCGAAGATGTTTACTAAAACTTTAAAATGTCAATATAAAATCAATATTGAAAACAAACTCTTTAAAAGCTAAGTAAAGATTGCTGAGTAAATATTACGGTCTTGGATCAAAATAATGTGTGTATAGTAGAATTCCAGTAGAAAGGGCAATATCCGATCATTACAAAATTTACTTAAACAAATTTAGTATTTCCATGTATCAAGTCACCTAATCTGCAGCTTTTTATTTCTATGGATAGCATTGTTTCCTATAAAATAAGACAACTAAATTAATAACATAATAGTATAATCATTGTTAATCGCAAAATAAATGTTCATATTTTCTAAAAGCTCTTACTTCAAAAAGCCTACTATAAAAACACTGACTGTGTTTATGTTATATAAATATAATAGTAGTAATAATTCACCACCAATTTTTAAATTCCCTTGAAATGGGATAGCTTTTACTGCGCGTGCAAAGCGTCTTACTACCCACCCGGGTTTTTCATATATTTACGCCGATAGAGCACTGACATTTTGGTTGTGGATCTAGCATATATATATAT
>CABFOW010000026.1:580209-627318 GCA_902141385.1 Timema californicum
ATATCACCATGTTTTATTACCTGTTCAGTTTGTATGCATATATGATAATTATTATAATGAGGTAGGGATGAAGAAGGAAGAATTGTAGAGGTATTTAAAGGTACCCGCATTTGCTTGAAGGTATAGTGGGAAATCATTTTGGAAAAAGTATTGCTTATTTATCCGACAATGATTGGAATCTTGATATTCCAATCTTTGACAATCAGATCTATTGCGAGAATGACGCCTTAAATCGGGCGATGACCGAAGTGAATAGGTTGAAGTTCAAATCCAGGATGAATTTACTAAGACTATATTTACTCCTGAAAAATATTTAGATATTTGTTTAATAAGGGCAGTTGTCTAAAAAAAAATAAGAGAGAGACAATCCTATCGAGGTGACACTTCATACTAAGACAGAAACTGTTGACAGGAGAGTGCGACGTTCTTTACTCGTCTCGAGTTAACTGTCAGTGTGACCTCTAGCGGTGCAAGAAGCGGAACGAAGTCTTATCCGGAGCGTGAAGTAGTAATGTCTTTGCAGGACAAGACCGGTGACTCTAGGTACTTCTGAACACGTGTTGGCTACCCTGCTTAGAGCTTATGATTCTCTTTCTCTCTGTATGTGTTCACCAGAAACACAAGAAAACTATTATTATTATCATTACTATTAGCACCGCGTCTTATTACCCGTTCGGGTTATACGCACTTACGCTAATGTGTAATGGTAGGGTGATAGTGAGATGAAATATAAATCTGTGCTGGGACCGAGGATTGAACCCCGGACCCCCAGCACAGAAGTCCAACACCTTACCCCTAGACCACCAGGTCACAACACAAGAAAACTAGACATAACCTTGAAAACCTATGGTATGGGTTCGGGAAGGAAGGGGGGGGGTGAGCTCTATGGCACCGAAAACAAGAGACATGGGTTTGACCATGAGTGTTCTCTCACTGGTACATACTCTTTATCCTGTTGATATAAGGTGGGATCGAAGGACACGGGTCTTTAAGATCTGTATTTGGCCAACTTAAATAAAGCTTTGTTTTTATTAAATACATTTAGTTTAATTTTATAAATTTTCTAATCTCATACATTTTGAGAGTATTTGTAACATTTTAACAAAAAACTTTTAAGTGAAGAGAAAGTAATTTTGAAATACCTTGATTCTCATGACCAAATTATAATAACTGTTAGAAATAACAAAATATGTAGAAAATTAAACTAAAAACACCTTAAAGCAAAATTTTACTATTTTGACAAAAAATATTCCAAAAAATGTTTAAACTTAGTTTTACGAAAGCTCGTGTTACATTTCCTCACACCATAATCCATTGGATATCCAGCAATTATACAAAATGGTTTCATTTTGCTACAGTGGCTATTTAGTCTCAAATCCTTAGCTGTGTCCGATAGAATTGATTTCTAAGCGCTTATCAACACACTGTGATATATTCCCGATGTATTTGATATTTAAGCCTAAAATGGTGCAAAATCCTGACTAGAAGGTCCCAATGTGTTCCCTTTTATGAATGCCTGTTAGCTTATGTTAAGGTATTGGGAAAACAACATTACACATTAACCGTTTAAATTTATAAATATGCACCTAGTTCCTTAGTGTAATTTGGAAAGCGAATGCGTCGCTACCTTTTTTTCACCTCATCTCAAAATCTGTTTGGGTCATAAATATGTATACTATATGCGCTAAAAGTAAGACGATTATTATTTCCATCCACATGAAAATAAGCATAGCTATGTAAAGTTACTAAATAAGAAATATTTATTGAAAAAGTTACCAGACCAAATTATGTATCCCTACGCCAAACCATATGATCTGCAAATACATGTGTTTAGCAGCTGTCACTTCTGATGGTCAAAATTTAGGTACATACCTAAATGTTGACTGTCAGAAGTCAGCTGTTAGCTGCCAGTCAGCACCAAAGAAGTCATGGGGATACAAGCATAATAAATTGTATAAAAATTATGGATATTAAATCAACTAATAAAGTTATTACAAATGAACAAGAATGAAAATTCCTATAGAGTCTGGTAAATAAATCAAATAAACTGACACTCTTGGACCGTACTACTTACTACAAACGATGGCTTCACCATCTCGCTCAGAAGTCCTTCAGGAGAATATAGCTCATAATATAAGAACGCACTTTAAGGAGTGGAAGTTGTATCCAAGATGTACTGTTGAGTACCCTACAGAAGTGAAAGAATTGTGCGGTTGATATTCGGTTCTTGGCTAACACACTCCAATCCCGACTGAACGAGATCTAATCCAACCGAACCAGCAGACGATGGAGTCGTTGAAAGTTAAGGAACAAAACAATCAATACATGAAGGTGAAAGGACTTTTATCAACAGTGCGAGTTTTGGTTAGTGACTAATGTTTTTACTACTATATGTTATTATGTTATTATTAGCACCGCGTATTACTACCCGTTCGGTTTATACGCACTTACGCTAATGTGTAATGGTAGGGTGATTGTGAGATGAAGGGTGATTGTGAGATGAAATAAAGGACCTACAGTTTAACGTGGAATCCGAACCACGGTGGAGGCCTGGCATTCCTCACACTCACTAGATGTCTTGTCAGAGGTGAGTTTACTACTATAAAAATTGTATATTGAATGAACAATATCTCGATTTCTTATATTATAATATTTCAGAAATACAGTTTGAAAAGGTCATACTGTGAAAACTCGTACTTAAGTAAAATGCAATTATAATTTGATAGTGAAGGGATTAAATTATAAAGCCTATAAGTACCCCCCTCTCATAGCTCATTTATATTTCTAATGTTGTAATATATATTATTTTTCAGAATATTGTATGTAGTTTGCCTTATAAGTTACTAGAAAGGTGGTAAAAACTTGGCTACTCCATTGATTTGGTTAGAATCATAAACTAATCAGAGAATCCCTAAGTAATTTAGCTTTTTATTAAATCAACAACTCGAACAAGTGCAATTTAAATACCTCAAATAACGAAAATAGGGTTGGTTTGATAATATTTTTATTCATCTGGCTCTGGGCATGCACTAAACATTTCTGCTGGTTAGTGCTTCCTGCACCACCTGGTAAAAGCTACTAAACATCAACATTTTAATAAGCTTCATTTTAAATGTTAAAGGTTGTAGGTATATTATGTAGCACTGTGTAAATGGTGTGTAAAAACCCACAATGTACAACCATATCATGCGGGAATGAGATATCTAAGCATTGGGTTTTGATAAAGTACGAGAAACAAAAATTTTCTTTCTTGTTTTTGAGCTTAGATTTAAAATGATATTTTTCGTAAGCCTAATATTCAAATTCCATTATTTTCCCTTGTTTTAAATCCAATTTATTGGATTGTTTAGTTTTTCCTTGACATTAAAAAGGCCCAAAAATACCCCAGGTGTTTCGATATTTTCCCTGCCTGTGGCCACTCTGGCTCCCCACCCCTGGGGCAGGGTTGGTGTGGTTCATGTTAATAATTTATCTTCATATATTTCACCTTAAATTGAGTCGTTAGTGAAATTGGGCTAAGATGTTTGTATAGTACCAAAAAAAATATTACACTAATTTAAACAAAAAATATTAACTTAAAGGAAGAGTCATTCAACTCTTTTCAATTTGTAAGAAAATTATCTGTAGACCACAAAATTACCCTTCAAGAGACGGAACACACAATAAATTTGAGTTCATTCTTTCTTTGAAGACCTTCAATTTGTCGTTCTACTTTTTTTCCTTTGTTTTTTTTAACCACAAGAGTAGAAAAAATAAATGTTCATTTTCTCTCTTGTTCTTGGAAGATTTAGGTAACGTGGGTCATAGCCATCCAACCACTCCGGAACACATTGAGGAACAAGGTGTGAAAGAATCCTGTCATCAACAGGCTGCCAGATTTTTGTACACATTAAATAAAAGAGTTGTATGATGGCAATTTTAGTGTATTTAAAAGTTACTATATGATAGTAGAGCTCAAGACCTTTCAATAAATTTATCTTTTTGCTCGGCGTAATATTACTCAATAGGGCTACCTGCATATTTCGGGGCTGCTATTTACCGTACAGTACCATTTAGTATACTATACTGTGTTTTCCAGAAGAAATTTTTACTTTTATTGGCACATTTTTTTAAAAGTAAGCCATATGGAAGTTAAAGTTATTTTTTCAAATAGTTTTTAATTTGAAGTGATATAAGAATTATATTTAAAAAGCAATGATTTGAGGTTGATAGAGAGTTGCATGAAACCCAATGTTACCGAGAGTGAGAAATAGTTGGACGAAAGAGGGGATAGGGATCTCATAGATGTGTTGTTTACTATGTATGTTTTAAAGGGTGGAATTCTAAGTTACACTTTTGTTTTAAAAAGGTCAAATTGAAGGAAAAGTATAGCTTTCTTTTAATCAGCTACTTAAAGCTTTCGGTTGAATGCCAAAAACTCAAATCTCTAGTCTTTTCTTAAGTGCTTCGCAATTATTTTTATTTTTTCAGACAAAAACATACTAGTGTTTCCCAGTTTTATAATTGCGTGGTAAAGTTAATATTTACAATTATGAGCCTCAAGATGGTCTAGTTTGGTTTGCAAATTAATGGGAGGTTGGGGTTCAATTCTCAGATGAGTATATAGAAAGAGTTTTACTTTTTCTTATTGATATTTAATTTTTTTTCGACTTAAAGGTGGTTTCACTTCCTTTAGGTTCTACTTTCCTCATTCCTAGTGCATTAGTGTAATTAATTGTTGATAGCCCTGATAAAATAATTAACGACTTCTTTAATACCTAACAAGCCAATCTAGTTTTGTTTACAGATCAATTGAATCTGTACATGTCAGGGGTTCATACAAGTTTTTATATTGAAAGCTATAAATTAAAAATTGATTTTTTAAATTGTGTACTTAATACTATATAAAGGCTCTTAAAAATCGTGTTTTCCAAGAATGGTCTTGAAAAATGAAAATAATATTTATATATTTCATCATTTTAAAGGGAAATATGTATCACCTTTTGATTAATATTATCAAAAAAATTCTAACTTTTGGTATTAATTAATTGTAAATCATTGTGTGAACCTTAAATGTTGGTTTATAACTATTATTTCTTCATATTTGATTGATCAAGGCAAAAAAACATTTGAATATTCCCGTGACTTCTTAGAACTTCCATTAATTTTCCAAGCTCTCTCTGTTTTCCAGTTGCACATTAACCTTGATAATTGCTTACTTACTAATATAAAATAAATAATATTTAGCACCGCGTCTTACTACCCGTTCAGGTTATACGCTTTAAGTACTAGTTACGCTAATGGATTAGGAATTGGGGAGGTTTAATTAGAGGAAGTGAACCCGCATTTGCGTGGAGGGAGAGGGGAAAACCATTTAGGAAAAACCACCCCAGTTCACCCGACCGAGATTCGAATCACAATCTCCCCGTCCTCAGAAGTCGAGCTCAACACGACAAGCGCGTTAGCCAACTACGCCACAGAGGCAGGTACTTACTTAGTTTTACCGACCATATTTTCATAGTGATTACCCCTCCTGGATTAGACATTGGGGGATGTAGTTTAATCCACAAATATCAATATGGGTGGAATATTTTTCAATGTAGTAGTTTCCCAATTTTTACCTTATATCAAGATTTTTTTTTTAACTTTCTTGAAATTCACTAATAGAATAACAGTAGTAGATAAATACAGTTTATTTGGTACCTATTACTGATACCTTGTATCTAAGACTTTAAGATAACCGTGTTTAAATTATTCGCTAACGGCGAGGTCAGGGATTTAACCCCAGCAGGGTTCACCGGGGATTATTTTCATCTTATGATTTATTAATATGATTTTACAGACCTCATTTTACGTTATTGATGGTAAATTATTACTAAAACTACCCCTTATCCATACGCCTATATTAAATGCTAGTAGCTCAAAATATGATATATTTAACAAATTATGTTAAACATACTTAATGAAAATAAATTTTATGAAAAAATCTAGGATATTTTCTATATAGTATAAAACAGTATGAAACAACATTATCCTAAATATGTTACCATACATATAACGTCTCTTAAATATATATTCAGAATAAAAGTCTATAGGCCTACATTGTTATAATTATTGTGTTTCACATGATAATATGAATTTTAAATGAATTTTGAATAAAATATCTTAGGCTTTTAACCAACACATTTCAAATTTTCAAAAAATCAATCATTAGTAAGCTATCTTTAATTTTAGAACCAGATTTAAAATTATGATTTTTACTTAAGTTAAGTGTATTTCATATAACATGTGAAATAATATCAATTTTGATAAACAAAAATTCATCAAACTATTTTGGCTTTAGCCTTAGGGGTGAGGGGAGAGAAATTGACAGTTGGAACGGTAAAATCCAATGTCAAGTAGTTTTAGAGGGGCATATAACGTCAACAGCCTTCATAATCTTGAGATTAAAAATGTTCATGACTACAACATCATAATCATTATCATTTTTTAGCATCGCGTCTTACTACCCGTTCGGGTTATACGCACTTACGCTAATGTTTATTGGTAGGGTGATTGTGAGATGAAATGGAGGACCTACAGTTTATAATGGAATCCGAACCACGGTGGAGGACTGGCATTCCCCACATTCACAAGTTGTGATTAATATACGTCTTGTCAGAGGTGATGAAAGGGTTTGGTAATCAGATAGATCAGTACCGAGACCGAGGATTGAACCCCGGACCCCAGCTCAGAAGCCCGACACCTTACCCCTAGACCACCAGCTTGCTCATGACTACAACACTGTATCAAAATGAGAGAGTAATCGCTGAACATATTTAAAATCACAAAAAGATATGTAAGTTGATCTTACGGATTATGAAGGTAGAACACTTGTATCAAAGAGAGTGGTCATACATAGTAGGGCCATGGAACCGACTATTCATTCCCCAAGGTCATAAATGATTTGTAACAGTAGCTTCTTACATCTCATTAGCCTGCCAAAGTTGGTCTAGTAAAACGGGTTCACTGCGTGGTTGATTTTATTTTGACCTTGGTTACAAATAATGTTTGTTTCAACCATCGAAAGAGGAGTGTGAATCAAACTTAATCGTACCCAAGCTTCCTTTAAATTCTAAAAATAGAATTGAAACCTAAAACCAAGTCCTTTGCATAGTAGTTTATTTTACTACTCTTCTATGCAAAATAAACACATTGAAGCACATTTAAAGCAGAGGTCTAAGTTATGTACCCTGTGAAATGTATCATAATACTTATAGTCAGATTAACGTTTATTATTTTGTGAGATATAAAGGGATTTTACCTCATAAATTGGAAAGCCGTGGACATTAAATAATAGGATAAGCTGACGTAGTCCCATCAACTACTCTATTAGTTAAAATGTCGTACCCTCTCTCTACCTTTTGTATGTACCATGTCCTAATACCCATCCATATACCGTAATATACTGGTATGTTAGGGACATGAAAGGTAGCATTTAGTGGAAATGTACTCACATTCGAGTTCAGGCAATATAGGAAAACCCATCCACAGTAACCCCAAACTTCGTCACCAGCAAACCATACAAGATGAGGTTAATTCCCTAGACAGCGTGCTCAACAATGCAGGTCCTAACTCTATCATCCTCTTGATCCACCTATCCTGTCTTACTCCCTTGAAAATCAGGGACTGGATTAAATGTGTTTCTATTTAAATGTTTTATATTTAAGCTCACTCTATACTATTTTTTTCAGAACCGCTTTTTACTACCTATTCAGGTTGTACGCATATGTACAAATTACGCTGGTGAGTCAGTGATAAGGATGGTTCACTTTAAATTAAGTAGAAACGCATTTACGTGGAGAAAGATAGGAATACAATTTTGGAAAAAAATAACCCTCGGTACAAGTGGCTGGGATTAAAACCCGGATCTCTCTCCCAAAGGCATTTTATTCTAACGTTATGGACCATGCGGCTATCGAAGTAGATCAACCTACTATCAACTTTTTTATTTCTAAAATGAATATCATTTCTAACTGATAGGCCCGTTTATGATGATGATGATGATGATTTTGAAAAGGAAAATCAAATATTGTATTTAAAATCAGAATTGAATTAAAGTCCAATAAAGCCAAGTGTTGCAATTTAATTTCTGCTAGTGCGGATTGTACATAAGAATGACGTATTAGATCCGTGACATCAGACTGCGCGAAGTACAGGTATAAAGTTAATACAAGAGAAGTAAAAGAGAAGGCGTAGCGTAAAGAAGAAAAAAAAAAGCGGGACAACACGGCGGGAAGTTGAAGTCAGTCAGTAGTAGTCCGGCGGCCGCGTTGGATGGATGGATGGATTGGAGGGCATGCTAGTAGAGGAAGAAGGAGAGTTGGGGATACACGATTAAAACACGACTAACACACCAAAACAAAGACCAACACACTACGAACAAAAACTCCACACAGACTATCTAAGTGTGTTAGTACTAGGGAGCATCTCTGCCTCCCCTTCCTCTCTCTCTCGCTCTCTCTCTCTCTCACGCGTGGCACGTGCTAGACGGTGGTTAGTCATTCCTGAAAACACATTCGAGATGTACAGGTGCGAGTGGTGTTCCGTCATTAAGACGACCAAAATATCGTAAAAAGCTGTGAAAAAAATGGCGGAAAAAGTGTCGAAAATCACAAATTTTCAAGAGCTGCTACATTTCGTGTGTGGTGAAATATAATAAATACATGGCTTAATATATATTATAAGTATTTATTTAAATGCGTGTGCTATATATTGAATAAAATTCTTACATTTGCTGGAAAATAGCCTAAACATTAAAGTGGTTATTATTATTATTTTTGTTTTGTCTCTTCGTCTTAATTTTATGACAACCGGAAGGAGACTTCGCATTCACTGGGACTACTCGAAAAGGAAAATTCACAAGAAAGATATTTATCTAAATGACTTCCTTTATAGACTTGAAAAATATAAAAGAATAAAATTTTGACAAAAATACACCATTAGCGTGACACTCTAATAAATATAGGCCTGTCATTAGAAACGTATTTTTGGGGATCCCCGTGAGTGTGTGTCGTGGTATAAGATGTACAATTTTATATATATACATATATAATAAGGGAATTGAGATGCAGTAAAGTTCAGAGATACTTCTCACCTTAATATAATCTTTGATCCCATATAGTTTGAGCCTTTATACGAATATGTTCATTGTGTCTGTCGTCGGTTTCATTAATACTCATTTGGAATCAATGAGCGTGACCTAAGGACCAGTACAAGGTAATCAATTACCTCACCTATTAATATTCATGTATACCAAGTGGCGTTGCGCAGTAACCATGTATACCAACATTGCACCTGTCTCTATATTGAGCTACAAAAGTTATTCCGTAATGAAACTATCACATTAACGACCAACTGTTCTTATGTGCAAAAGTTGTTGATTTTTTGCGCTTAATTTCTGAAGCCATTTGGTTATCTGTCCTGTAATAAAAACGGACATTTGAGAACACGTTAAAACACAAACAAACAAAAAAGTTTTATTACAGCATCGTGTTTCAATGGAGTGATTGAAAAGAAGGAAAAAAAAAGAAAACAACTTTTAAAAGGTCAGTGTCTCCCAGATATTCAACACTTCCATCAATGCAAACTTCACCAGAAGTGTGTTTGCCTTTCACCTGTATGAAAGAGAGTGATATCGAAGGGAAGGGGAAGTCACGTTTCCTCACTTTGGTCCAGGATCTAGAGCCCGGCATCTGACGTGCATCAGAACAAACACTCTCTCTTCCAATCCTTGCCCCCCACCCCTTTGCTCTCTATATGTCTCCGCCTCGTACAAGTAGGCCATTACGTGATTTATGTCCGTGTGCCGTTCTTCGCGGAAACCACGCTTACGCGACAGGAATATGAAAATCATGTACCTCTTATTTAACTCCCGAACTATTTTATTCGTATACAAAATTAAAAATATATTCAAAAGAAGAAATATTTTATTAAATAAAATAAAATAAACTTTTTTATACCTTGTGCTGTAAATCTTTGTGGTATTTAATCTTCATTGATGAAAGAGGTTTTGCATTATTATCTGCTAGGCTAAAGACACAAAAGAATGGTTCTTAAGAGTACTTCAATGACTCGAAATAAAGTGTAAGGTGTGATTTATTTATTTCTATGTCAAAAGTGAGAAATATACTATGCTGATAATAATCCTAACTTTTTTAAGCAAGCTTTTCGTTACGCAATACTTGCTCGATATGTAGTTAGTGAAGTGTTAATATGGAACTCAAATAATCAGCTGAAGTGACATCAATGATCGTCAACACCACTTCATCTATTTGGAATAATAAAAAAACATACACTTTGAAGCAAAACGTAAGTAGGCTTGTACCAACACAATATATAACACTATTTATAAAATTAATTCAACTACAATATTTTAATTGCTACTCATTGACCAAAGAACCAAACAATATATTTTTGAAATGTTTTTTTATAATAATTTGCTCACGATGATGATATTCACTACAGTAAATAGAAATAATGGCTAGTTATAAGATGTTTTTAAGGTCCATTCTTACAGATCTGTTAAAAATGCATGTATTTAAATGGTAGGATTGGTGTATTGGTACCGCTTCTTACTCAGACTGTACCAGTTCTAGAGATATTGTTAGTTTTGTTTTTATGGATACGATAACCCAGGTGGCATTAACCACTAAATATAAGTGATTAGAAACTAGGGATACTTAGGAGGAATTTTGCGTTATTATCTTAGGGACAGTATGGAAAACATTTGAAAAAAAAATCATTACCAATAATTTGAATAAAGTAAAATACCAACCTCCCAATTTAGAGTAAGAAGATCAAGATATTACACTAATCCTGCCAATTGCAATTTTAGTCAAGTGACATACACACACATACACACACACACACATACACAAACACACAGACAAATCCAGTATAACACCGTAATTAAGTTTGTTTCAATGAAGTCAGTTCTTGGGATGGGTGACTAGCTAAGAAAATATCTGTAAATGATCATTGTAGTTAGGTCTTAAGGGCTAATTACCCTGGCCTATTACTCATATATTAATATTTAAATTTTATATCAAAATCATTGAAGATAAATTACATTTTATTCTGATTTTATCACAATATAATGTAACACGTTAAGTTAAGTAATATACTATTATAATCAGATAAACATCTATTAAAGACAAATTTCTGGTTTTTTTTCTTAAAATTAATATCTAAATACAGTTTTGTTCAAATATTTGAGGTAATTAAGGCATACTTTATGAGCCAACTGATTATATCAGTAATAGATGTTGGACTGATAACCTCAGTTTATAAAATGGATTCCATTAAATCTTTTTGAAATGTCAAGTTTTACTTGAGTAATATTTAGCGTGAGAAATAATGTTACTAGCATGAGCTAAGCTTATTATTTCTGGTTGGTCTCTTTATAAATGACCAACAACAACAAAATCTCTACAGGACAAGTCACAAGATAGTTCCTACGTTTTATTTTGGAACGAAAAATATTACATGAAAAAACTTAGGATATTTTACGACACCTCTTAAAGGACATTAGATGTGGTTTAATTTCAAGAGTAAGAGTTTCGACGACAAAATGATTACTGCAATAAAACCAAGTGACCTTGAAACAAATCTTACATGCAAAGTCTCACTTAAGGTATCTCCGCTCTTCTACTAAATCACCTTAAAATAGTTTTTGAAACCGGTATCTTTAAGACATTAAGGAACCGGAACACTTAGTACCATGAGATTTTTGTTATTGTTTAAAGAAAAAAAAACTTGGTCGTTTACTATAAGGAAACTGTATTACGAGTGTATACTGTACACACATACTCATGACATGTATCAAAAGAGCAATAATATCAAAATGCTTATTTACCATTTTTCATACAATATAAATTAATCCAGAAAAATATAAACACAATTATATTTAGCCCAAAAATTACGTATAAATTATAGCAAATACCTGTTTGCTATACATATTTTTTGGTACACTTTTTATTGATAAATACTAATCTTTATTCGTGGAAACAATCAGAATTTCTAGAAATTATAATTATATTCTTTACTTTTTTGAGTTACTAAAATATAATTTTATAATGTAATCGTTTCAATTCTAGTATTAAAATTTACAATGTAATATATAATTAACTAAAGAACTGGAATAAAAGGGATAATCTCTTATATAACTGGTATTTATATATATCCAAAATCCTTTAATATCTATTTTTATATCGCTTATAGAAATAATGTATTTAATCTAATAATTTATACTTTTATTATATTTTGATATTTTGGCTCACTAACAAGATATAAAAGGAAAACTTAACAATAATAACTTATTTTTAATCTAATTCAGGAATTGATGCCACCATTTACTTTGATTGATACCCAATCACCCACTGAAAATAACACATTGATATTTCTTTATTTTTTTATAAAATATTATAAAACTATTTGTGGTCGGTCAAATAATAAGTGAGTTACCATTTAAGATGTTTTATTGCCTTTGATACTTCTTAGCTATATTTTTTAATTATTAATTTTAAAGTCCTTAAATTTAACTGGTTCCATCAACTTCGATCTAAAGTGATCTAAAAAATTGTTATTCCCCCTCCCCCACCCTCCTCCTTGCCACCCCACTGAGCTTTGATTCAAGGCCTCTTGAATGGAATATACCACCGTACACATTCCTAATATCATAATCAGGGCCAAGGCCTATTAATTATTTAATTAACTTATAGTGCTGCTGCCGCCATAGAAGCGAATAACGAATGCATTAAAGTCCATATAACAGTTCTATATCCCACAAATGAAAAAATCGACACCTTCTACTAAATTTTAAAGATTTAGAATGTATACATGAAAGGAGACATTAGTTTTAGCAAACAAATAAATCTTTATTATGGCGATGTGATTCCAAGCTTATTTGTCTAATGTTTTGACATAATTATAGTAGCGAATCAAATCAAATGATTTTGTTTGCGTAGGTAAATACCTAAATAAAATAAATAAGTATCATATGTCTTACACATATGTTGGTGTTAAGTTCTAATTTTCGCAGAAAATACAAACATAATTTATTTTGTTAACTATTGCGAGCAATTTACTATATTATTTGGTAGTGTTATTTTATAGATACCAATTAATAATATAATGTAAAAAGTAACAATTGCAGATCACATTACTTGGTACTTCAATACGTGAAAGTAGATCTAGTAGGTTTTCAAGCCATCAGATAATACCTTTTTTTATGAGAATTGTACTATACATAACCTAACCTATATAACAAAAACCAAATTAGTTTCACAAACAGCCATTTACATGAAGTGCAAGTATAAAACGCCCAATGATCGTAAATGGTCGTCCAAGCATCTGTTGTTTAAATTACAATAATAAATAAACCTACGCAAAACTTTCGCTCCTATTCACTTATTCATAATTCACAACGCTTTCTAATGCCTTTGCTTGGGATAGTCAATGTCACATGCTTACAACAATGGTTTTGTCCTTGTCTAATTAATACTTCAACCCTGCACTGAATCTTTCTTCACCTATAAAAAATTCTAACATGAATATAAAAGTAGACGTTTCTATGAAAATCTAAATATATAACCCAGACAGCTAGACAGACACTAATATTTTTATTACGATGACATTTATCGGCTACTCCGATGTATGCAAAGTGAAGTGTAGTCGTTTGTTGGAGAAGAAAAAATAAAACACCTCAAGGTCACGATGACATCAAACCATTCAATACACCATTGTACTAGTCTAGAAAAATAATGTTCATATGTGTAGGAATAGGACAGTGAATTACTAGCACTGTAATATAAACATGATAATATGTGTATTAGAGCTGGTTTAATTTATTCGGAATTTTTTTAATTGGTATACTCAACCCAAGATTTAAAATGTACACCATTTTCTTATTTTGGTATTTGACGTGTAATTTATATTTACATTGATTGTACCAGAATATGAGGTATAAATTAGGACAGTAATCCTAGTTCAAAACACCCATTCTAGAGCCAAGACCTTTAAAATTCACATAATAGGACGATATCGTATTCAATATTGTAAATGTGTATGCCATCCCCACTTGGAATAAAATCAAGGTCCTCTGTATCTGTGATAAACCATTCCAAGAACTTTGAAGTTGGGATGCGCATTGATGGCTAGAACTATGAGGAAGATAATATCATAGAAGAGATCAGCTTAATTTTTTTAAGCGTTTGTTCAGTTCCTCTTTTGGGAAAAATAATTATGATACCACTGGGAATCGAACCCAGGACCCCTAGAACAGGAGCCAGAGTCTCTGACCACAAGAACAAGAGGAAATATAAAATAAGTTAGATGGATTTATAAAAAAAAAGTTAGTATAATCGGTGTTGACTGTCAATTTGTTGTTTAGTGTAACGAATGGAAGATACATGTTTTACAAACAAAGCTACAATATAACGTCGGTTAACTGAAATAAAGGTTAACCAAAACAGTTTTTGTTGTTGTTGTTGTTGTTGTTGATAAAGGGGTGGAAGAACATTGCAAACAAAAATCATCGTGGAAATAATTTCACACTAGGATATAAAAAAAATTTAGTTTAATAATTTGTAGTTAATTATATGTAACTTAAAAACATTTATTGAACATGTATAAAATATATAAAATCATAAAAAGTGTTTATGAATAAATTTATGTTTACCACCACAACTCTAATTTAAAAATTATCCAACATTTTATCCATACGTAATATTTATTTCGGATAGCCAAAGTTCTGCTGTATTTGTACATAAAATATATTTTGTGAATATTTAGAGATAATCCAGAAATAGCTTGTGCAACGTGGTTTGCTCAATAAGTGGTTTAGAAGAATTCTGGTATGAATGAACTTTTAAAAAGTACTAACAGATATGCTTCTGGCCAAGGTTAACAACATTATAAGTACAATATTATTATTATTATTATTGATATTTTATAACTATTGGTACTGTATGAAAATAGGGACACCTGGAGATATCAAATCTTTACCTATGAATATATTAAATGGTTTTAGAGAATTGTTTGACTGTGAGATACGATTCTTCCTACCATAGCCCTACTATATAAATGACTTGATAGCTCCACAGTGTTTATCCAGCAGAAAGACTCGCACAACCAAACTTGTTCCAGAAGAGTTAGGCTGACCCACCACAAGGAGAGGATTACCAGTTGCCTATCTACTATCATCAAAAGGTC
Organism: Timema californicum; assembly: GCA_902141385.1. Classification (NCBI taxonomy): domain Eukaryota; kingdom Metazoa; phylum Arthropoda; class Insecta; order Phasmatodea; family Timematidae; genus Timema; species Timema californicum. The sequence goes on from CABFOW010000026.1 coordinate 595,441, forward strand.
ATCCATAAACCACGTAACACATTTTTTCTTAAACATTTTTTGACCCCCCCATTCCCCCATTTTCCAGTGTAACACTAAGTAGACATTTAGACTGACCTCTCCCCCCTCTCTAACCTGTCTTACGTAACTTTTCATAACCAAAATGAATGCCATTATTTCATAAGGAAGCTTTTGTGACACTAAAAGAGGGACTCAATTTCTCATAATCATTTTAAATCCTTAATATCAATGATCCAAATAATTAAAATAAGCATTTCTATAAAAATAATATTATGTTTTTTCAAAATTCAACGTAAGTATAAATTATTATAATTATTAGCTCCGCGTCTTACTACCCATTCGGGATAAACGCACTTACGCTAATGTGTGATGGTAGGGTGATTGTGAAATGAAATGGAGGACCTACAGTTTAACGTGGAATCCGAACCACAGGTGGAGGCCTGGCATTCCCCACATTCACAAGATGTCTTGTCAGAGGCGAAGGAAGGGTTTGTTAATCAGATAAATCTGTGCAGGGACCGAGGATTGAACCCCGGACCCCCAGCACATAATTCCGACACCTTACCCCCTAGACCACCAGGTCACCGTAAGTATAAAATGTGACCCGCCTCAGTGGCGTAAATGGCTAACGCGCTTGTCGTGTTGAGCTCGACTGCTGAGGACGGGGAGATCGAGGTTCGAATCTCGGTCGGGTGAACTGGGGGTGGTTCTTCCTAAAATGGTTTTCCACTCTCTCTCCACGCAAATGTGGGTTCACTTCCTCTAATTCAACCTTCCCAATTCCTAATTCATTAGAGTAATTAGTACTTAAAGCGTATAACCCGAACGGTTAGTAAGACGCGGTGCTAAATATTATTATTATTATTATTATTATAAAATGTGTGTTACATAACAATGTTATGAACCCACCTTCTCTTCCCCTCCACCTCCATGTTACACCATGTAGACATTAGAGCTTCCCCCTACCCTCACCACTCAACAGCGTTACTTGGTTTATGGATGACATCTGTTGGGAGGAGAGGGAACGCTAGCTAAATCCAGGAGTATGCTTTAATTCAAAAATATGTTTGGACAAACTAAATCAAACTGTTCAATGGATACGTTCATTTTAGTTTCCAACACATAGTAATCTCGATAGAAGTTATTGAATATTTATTATAGATATTTATTTTTATGATTTAGGTAGTCTGTCTTACGACAGGTCCACTCCTTTTGTCAGTGAACGTAAGACCATCAATGAGCCTCATCCTCTGCTTCCTACTTCAGATCCCAGAATTTTCTTCTTTCCTTCAACTCTTCCAATAATTGGCACTTATGAGACCTTCTTAAAATTAAGAAAAATGTTTCCAAATCTCAAGGTTCTTGAGATTAATATATGTATAAAATCAAACTAAACTCTTCTACTAAAGCAATGTTTTATTTATGCCAAAAACTTTTTTTTAACTGCACAAATACTGCCTTTAGCTAGACTTCCTCTACTTCCCATCTTAAAAGGAACAAAATAACGTCCCTAATTGGCATAGCTTTAGTCCCGATTAGAAATTAATCTTAGTCGTGAACATGTACATCTACTAATTTAAATATAAACTTACATTTTAAATTAACTAATTCTACCTGTTACATAAATACATTTAACTACTGATGATTAAGTGAATGACCTTACTTATGCACTTACCTAATATAAAAATCAATAAACACTTTAGAAGCAACCAATTCAAACAAAGCCTTTTTATTATAATAAAAGAATGTAAATGTCAGATGGCACATTTATTAAAAACAGAGGGCTCTATCAGAGTTGTAAAACCCTCCTGTATATGTTTTGGATTAACTCCGAATGTATCCTTATTACCTTCCGATGACAGATGTGTCCAAGACCTTGGACACTAGTAGATGTAAACTGGTAACGAAAGTGAAATAAATTATTCAAATGTTGATACTAGTATAACTACAATGTCAAGATGTCTACACATAAAAATCTATATTGGGTTGCGTTAGAAAATATTTTGAGATCACGTGGGGATCATAATATATTAAATAATATTGAAACAATATTAGGAATTCCCTAGTTAATAGTGTAATAACATGAAGATTTCCCATTATAATATTTTTATATTTTCACTCAGCAAACTTGCCAGAAATGGAAGACCAAACTATACACATGGAAGAATCCAGAACACATCAGCAAGTACCAACTAGACTACATCATTGTCAAACAGCTATACATAAATACATAAAATGAAGTGAAGGATATAAGGACATAACAAATTGCTGACATCAATTCGGACGACAACCTGCTGGTGGTTTGTATTGAAACAAGACTGAAGTTTATCAGGAATATATGAAAGAGAAAACCGAGGTAGGACTTGCAAAAATTATGAAGCAAGAGTGACATTGTTAAAAATTCAAAAGAACAAAAACTTAGAAAGGTTACAAAAATGAAAGTATAAGTGCGGAATGAAATTGTAATAGTGCTAAGAATATTTTAAGGTGCTAAATTACGATGTTGGAAAAGTTAAGAGGACTGAACGGAATACCTGATTAACGACCTAAATGCTTAATTAATTGGAAGAACAAATGAAATTGTCAAACGTCAACAAATAAGGATATACGAGGCTAGAAAATGAGTTAAGGAGATAAATGGTAAAGTGAGGAAAGACTATAAAGAAAAGACATGTAAAAATATGTTCAAACTGCAAATAAAAGAAAGGTATGACCTAATGCACCAGAAATCAAAGAAACTGTGAAGGAATAAAAACAAAATTGCGAAAACAATAGGAATATTAAACTCCAAAGGTCAGATGGTGACGGATTATAAGGAGGTTCTTACGATTTGGGAAATATATATATAAACTGTAATACAAAAATATTCGTCTCGAGAACCTTGATATAGAAGTAGAAGAGGAGGTAGAGAAAAACAAAAAATAACAGCATTTTGAAATGTGAAGTGGAGAGAGCCATAAAGAACATGAGAAGAAGTAAAGCTGCTGGAAATGGCCACGTACCAGATGAATTTCTTAAGGAACTGGTAAAAAGTGGATTAAAGGCTATAAAAAACTTATAAGTAGGAACTATGAAACAGGAGAATGGTCCAAGGACTTTCTAGACGTAGCCATGATGACTATATAAAAGAAGAAACAAAGAAATACAGAGACCACAGGATGATCAGTCTCCTCTCTGATGTGGCGAGGATCGTAGCAAGAGTAATCAACAAGTGACTGGAACAGAAAATAGAAAGTTTGATGGAAGAAGACCAATTTGGTTTAAGAAATGTAAAGGAACCAGAGATTCCATTGGGACAATGAGAATCATTTCATAAAGAATGCTGTAAGATAAAGAAGTCTATATTGGTTTCTTAAACTAGAAAAAAGTGCTTGATAGAATGAAATGGAATAAACTATATGGAAATACTCAAGAAGATCAGCATAAGTTGGAGGCACAAAGGAATGATTTCAAATTTGTACCTGAGACAGCAAGTGAAGGTTAGGCTGAATGATAGAGAAACCAAAAGCGTAGAGAAAGGAATAGGAGTAATAGAGGGATGCGGTTTGTCACCCAGTCTATTTAACTTGTATGTAGAGTGGATTGCCAGGGAATCCCTAGATGGACTTGGCAATTTCAGGATAGGAGGAACATCAACACAATAAAATACTCAGATGATCTAGAATTGTGGGCAAAAAATAAAGAAGAGTTGAAGGAAATGATGAACCTGCTGGTGGATATAGGGAAAATATCTGGCATGGAGATAAACATTGAAATGTCAATTTTGATGGTAATTTCAAGAAATGAAGAGCCGTTGAAAATGAAAAGTGGAAACCATGAGTTGGAAAACATTGAGCAGTATCTGGGAATTCTGCTGGCAAAGAATGACTACTGCAAGGTAATTAAGTTAGGGATATATATGGCCAAGGAAGCCATCAACAAAAAGAAATTACTACTGAGCAGCAAGTAGAGTTTGTAACTGAGGAAGAAACTTATGAAATGCAACTTGATGACATGAAACATTTGGAGCATCGTGCTGTTTGGTGATAATAATGGACTCTCAGGAAGATGGAAAAGAAATGTTTGTAGAGGTTTCAAATACGATGCTATAAAATACTTTAGAAGATCAAGTGGACAGACAGGGTGACAAAAGAAGAATTTTCAAAAAGTGTGGGTGAGAAGAGAAACATTTTGGATGTGATTCTTCGGTGCAAAGCATACTGGATCAAACACATCCTTAGGATTAACTGTCTTCTACATGACGTCACAGAAGTAAAGGTTGCGGGAAAGAGCATAGAATAGAAGACTCAGATATTGGATGACTTGAAGGAAATAACATTCTGGGAGCTGAAATAGGAGGCATAGGTAAGGGCGCATTGGTGGTCTAAATTGACTGATAAACGAAATTGACCTGTCGTAAGACAGACCACATAATTTTCCCAGCTGCAAAAGTGAATATAAACATTACTTTGCAAGCACAGACTTTACCTCTACTTTATATAAAACTACAGACATTTACGTAACACTCGTAAGATTTATGAAACGGAATAATATACATTACCGCAAAAACACTCTACCAAAGACCATGAATGAAATAATATACCTTTATTTCTTAGAGAAACAGTGATAAACCAGGAACATCTCGGGCCACCAAGTAGTATAACAAACAATTCCCGATTTCCAAGACCTCGAATAAATACAAACAATATATATATATATATATATAAAGAGAGAGAAAGAAAAAGATAGACATATATTTATTCTTTAGGCTTAGAAATGTAATTTTATGAAACTCTCAAATTATTTTTATTTTTGTAGTACTAAAATTACTAAGATATTTCATATCTCAAATAATTGTGGAGATATGTATGAACAAAATTGGAGACTACCATTAAAGTTAAGTACCCTCATTGTAAAATGAGAATGTTTTGGGATTTTTTCATGATAATTAATGCTGAGAGACGAAATTTATTCAAAACCCTTTAAGTGGATTTAAAGATAATTGAGTTTATCTCTTTGTGCCTTTTTGTAAAACTATTCTTAATTTTAGGGTTTGATATCTAGTTCCAATCAAAACTTGAGGGAACATTATGAAAGTCATATACACGGAGTTTTAGCCCAATCGATAAAATTATTTTGACTGTAGGCCAAAATACAGACAGAAGAACGGGATCTTCAAAACTACTTTTTGGGTTTCAGGGGGTCACGACACGCAGACATTTATCGAAATCTGTAATTGCATATATTTTTTTACTATTACTATACTTATTTCTTCTAGGGATTGAGAGAAAGTAAAGATTCATATATTCTTTATCATTTAAATAGTTGGTGACCTGGTGGTCTAGAGGTGAAGTGTCAGATTTTTATGCTGGAGGTTTAATCCTTGGTTCCGGCACAGATTTATCTGATTGCTAAACCCTTCTTTCACCTCTGACAAGACGTGTATTAATCACAACTTGTGTATGTGGGGAATGACAGGCATCCACCGTGGTTCGGATCCCACATTAAACTGTAGGACCTCCATTTAATCTTGCAATCACCCTACCATTACACATTAGCGTAAGTGCGTACAACCCTAACGGGTAGTAAGACGTGGTACTAATATTAAGAATAATAATAATTATTATTATTATTTTCAATTTCAATTTACTTAATTATAGTGCTGGACAACAGTCGTAAGACCTATGACAGGCCAGCACTGAAACGTACATAAGTACCTTACAAATACATATATTTATACGAGAAAATAATATAAACAAAAATGGCTAAATAATCTTATATAATGATTAATAGTTATCAATAAAAATGTAATTAATAATGTTAATAATAAAAAATAGCATGAATAACAAAAAACTAAATAGTGGTTAAAAGTATTAACAATATGCAACAAATAAATCAGAATATTGTAAAATTTAGATATTTATAGACAGAACCTCTTAGTGATAAATTATTGATAAGGGATATCTTTAAATAACTCTCTGAGTTTAGCTTATATTTTATGATAAAAAGTCAAATTCGACAAATCTAGAATTGGCGCTATAGATACAACGACCTATAGGGCATACCTTATAAGAACTATTGAGAAAAAATAATTTTGGATTACGAGAAGCCCGAGTAGGGATATGAATGCCTACATGATCAAGGGCAAATTAGCAATAAATTTTGCTATTGAATATATTAAAAACAAAAAGGGAATCACAATAAAGTCTACTCGAGAAGAGAGTTTGGAACCATAAGAGGTTTCGAATTCTGTCATAATCATAATACATCCGGTTACTAAAGTATTTATCATAGCACGCAGCGACAAATTTTATTTGAACGTTTTCAAACCTAAGAAAGTCAGTTATGGTAATGGAATACCAAGCAACACTAGCATATTCTAACTTAGACCTAACCAGGTGGTAGTACAGACATAAAATAAGTCAACCTTTTTAAATGATGACGTAGTAAATTTAATAAGTCCAAGTAATTTTAATGACTAGGAAATTATATGGTCAACATGATAGTGGAAAAAAAGTTTGTTATCAAGAACAACACCTAGATCATTAATATAAAAGGTACGAACTATGTTTTCATTTCTCAATTTATTAGAAAAAAAGAAAGGATTATTTATCCTAGTAAAAGTTATATATTTTGTATTAGATTTATTATTAATAGACATTCCATTTTCAAAATACCATTTACATCATTTTGTAGCTCTATACAATCTGCAATTGATTTGATAATTTTAAATAATTTTACATCATCAGCAAAGAGTAAATAACTAGACGAGTTCACATATTTACCAATGTCATCAATAAACACATTAAAGAAAAGAGGACCCAAATTAGAACCCTGTGATATGCCACAGGGGGCTAAAAATGTATTTGAGGTGTGAGAATCAACTTTAATTGTGAATGAATGATCTTTCATGCAAATAACTGCTGAACCAATTTACATATGATTGAGAGGGGCCAAAAAGACTAAGTTTAGAGAGAATAATACTATGCTGACATAAGTCAAATGCCTAACTTTGGTCAAAATAAATAGCATCAACCTGACCTTGGGTAGACACTTGAGTGGCAACATGCCTAAGAAATTCTACTAAACTAGCGACAGTACATTTATTTTTTATAAAGCCATATAGATTATCTGAAAATTTATTTCTAAGGTGGTGGAACGTATGCTCATGTATGATTTTCTCGAATACTTCGGAGAAAGTGTTTAAGAGGGAAATTGGTCTATAGTTAAATGTTTTTGTTTTTGCCCTTTTTTTATAAATAGGTATGACTACAAATTGTTTCCATGAAAGAGGAAAAGTTTCATTTGACAGGCTAATGTTAAAGATATAGGCTAACAAAGGGCTAAAAATGCTGGCACAGCCTTTAACAATAAAACTTGGAATTCCATCTGTCCCGGCACATCTAGAAGAACTCAATTTTTTTATAGCACTAGCAACGTCCAAGGGTGTAATGTGGCAAGGATACAAGGGCGCGCTCATTTCAATAAAGGGTCTAGGTAAGACAGGAAGGGCTGAATTACAAATGGAATGAAAGTAGCTCCCAAATTCATTAGCAATTAATACAGGATCAGCAATAATCCTGCCATTAAATTCTAGGTTAGACGGGAAAACTTTATTTACACTATTGTTTTTAACAAATTTCTAAAATTCCTTGGGTTTGCATTATAATAATAATAAATTAAAGAGTTGTACAAAGTCGCATAATATATTAATTAGTTTTTTTCATTTCATGGATTAATTTCATATAGTCCTACCTTGCCCATAACTCAGGATATTTGGGCGATTCCTGAAAACACTTTGTGGAAATATTCCTTCAAGCATGTGGATAAAAATTGTTTGTTGAGCCATATGTGCTTAGAAGAAATGTAATCAGTTTTTATATATGTAATTAAATGCTGTTTAGTGCCAATCAACCATATGAGAGCGTAAGCGTTGTGTGTATTGAGAAGTAGAAGTGTAAAATATATAAGGTAACGAGACATTCAGGTCTACTTATCATCATAGTGAAAGTAAGGAAAGGTCAGGTTCCATGATTTGATGGTTGGGAAGCTTAAAGTGAGTCTGTTGCAATCTTCATGAATCATTAAGTCCACCAACTGGGCAACACATTTAAAGCACAATTTGCAAGCGAAGAAAATTTGTAATAAATAGTGTTTTTTTATAGAAAATTTTATATATAAATGTTGAAATGCTTACCTTACTATTGTCTGGATACTAAAACTTAAAAACCCTATGGTTTATATGTGTGTATGTGTGTATGCGTGCGTGTATGTATATATCTTGCATTAACTAAATAATGTAATACTTTAAAATGCAAAACACATAATCAACTACTGTATATAATATGATATAATTATTTTTAGCCTATTAAACTTTAAATAATGTTTGAGCGGGCCTTAAACCAAACTTGTGGTCTTGAGGCTGTTAAGACGGTTACCAAATCAAGCTCTTTTTACAGGAGGCCTGATATAAAAGCCAACCTTTATTGGGAATTAGTTTTCTCCAGTGGTGTTTAAGTCCCCTTTGCAAGCGAATTATCATGTCGTTACTTAATTATATTCATTGAGTTGTGGGTTGTTACTTAAAGCTAAATAATAAAGTCACTGATTATCAGTACTAGAATCAAAGTGTAACAAATAACACAGAGTAAATGGGTAGTAAGACAAGGTGCTAAAAAAAATGGTAAGAACCGGCGCGCGGTGCTGCCAATCTATTTCCCCGTAGAAGAATACTAAGTAATTCAGTTAAAATGAGGTATTGGCTGATTTTCGAATCTGGAAGATATATACGGCCACTACACCCCTAAAACTGCCCTGGGAGAGCGGTAGTTCATTACTTATCAGTAGCAAAGAAACATTTCCACAATTAGTGGATTTCCGTCATTTCTTCAACCAAATATTGCTGTATTCTCTTAAAATTTACCCTTCTCATCGTGTCCTTATGTAAAATTTATAAGATTTTATGTAGTTTTTGTATACACCTTTCCTTGTAAAAAGCAATTAAAATGAATTAAAAATTATCTCCAAAAACATTGGTGTTCTGTTTTTTCGCACCTTGTTCTAATACCCGTCTGAAATATTTGCAATAAATAATATTAATTGGGTAAGAGTGGAGAAGAGATAACTTTGCACGAAATATAACCACATTTTCATGGAGGAAGTATAAGAAACAAATTGGTGGGACAACCATTCCAATACAACCAGAATGGGTTATATCTTCCGACTTTCATACTACCAGGAAACTAGATCATACGAGTATGACGTTTTAGTCATCATTCCAACGAACGTGGGTTGGAAAAAGTTACTATGCATTGTGCTGCTAGGAATATATAGGACTACTATTTTAATAACAGTTTGTGGGCTAGAGGCCTTTTTCTTTATACACCTATCTCGATCTCTAATTTAGTATGTGTCCAGGCATCAGTCTTGAAGCCACTTAAAACAGCAGAATGCACTCAAAGAGTGCGACTAAACTACCTAGTCACAACTGTCTTCTGTTGGCACTTAGGGCGGAAATGATTGGACTGTTTGCGACAGTGAATCATCGTCTTTGTGTAAGAGAGTCATCCGTTTTGTTATATTTGATCTCTGAAAGAAGCTTGCTCGTTTATTAATATACGTTGGTACCATTGTTATTCGGTAAGTGTATGATTTTATTTCACATATGTTGAGAAATTATTAAGAAAACACACGTCCTGGGAAGTGTTCCCGTAACCTTTAAAATACAATTCATTTGATTTGTGTTCCTGTTTGTTTAATAAGCTTACTTTTCAAAAATAAAATTATTATATTGAAATAAAACTGGTCATTATATTAAAAACCAAATAAATGTTTCTTTTCGTATCAGATATTTTTATTTTATTTATTCAAACCATATTCTACACACAAAAAACCACAATCGTTTGTGATGTTAGTTATTTAATTTAAAATTTAATTATTTTAAAATATTTAATATCGTGGGCTCATTTATCATTGGATTAAAAAAAAGTAAAAAACTTTGTGAATTTACAGTCCCTTTAAGATAGTGTATTAATTAGTAGGTCTACTCAACTTTAATATCTGATCACGCCCTATGGTGGCTACGTGTGTTAAGGCGTTAACATTGTATAGTCTAGTTTACCGATGATAGGGAGGTTGGAGTTAGCATTTCAGTCAATTTTTAGACACACAAAAAAACTCTGAATACAAAAAACATCAATTATCAGTATCTTAACTTTTAAGACCTACATTTTTAGTTTGGACCTAATTAAATGTCAAGATCAATCTTTATTAAGAGGTCATAAATGTTGACAATTACCCTTTACATGATAAAATAAAGGTTATAGGGTAACACACATACATTCTATTTTATATTAAAATAAAGATATTTAATAAAATCACGTAAGATTTGTGAAACGAAATAGTTTGTGTAAGTGCATAAATATAGTAAGGAAATATTTACAAAAGAAAAACATGATAATATATTTCAATTATTGTCAAAAAGCTCGATAAAATATATATTTGCTTATAGCTCAGGAGGTATTTGTTTTCCAAAAGTACTCGCTTTGCTCGTTGGGGGCTCCACCCCCAAACCCCTGGTGAGTTTTCTTTGCAAGTGGATAAAAAATTAATGTAATTCCTTAGCCGTTTTTGATAGGTCTAACCGTTTCGCCACAGGAGACCCTCCAAAGAAAAGTCCACATCGACTTTAAAATTGCTACGACATCTTGAATCTTTTTTTGGGGTTGAAAATTAAATTTTTTGACGTTTTATAATTATCCCGTCGGTTACATGCTAGAAGCTGTAAGTTTGGCAAATTTAAAGTTTCTAGCTCATCTGGAAGTGGGTAAACACTAATGTCAGTGAGTCAGCCATGTGGCTTTATAGTAGTATAGTAATAATAATAATAATTTTAAATTATTTATATTTTATAATAGTACTAAAACTTTAAAATGATAAGTTATTTCAAATCTCAAGTAGTGGCATAGATATGATCAAAAACCTAGATTTCTACTTACATAAAGTAACCTTAAAGTAATTTTCATGGGGGAATTAGAATTTCTATTTTGTTTGTAATTTTAAACTGTGCCTGGATACAAAATTTAATCAAAATAGTTCAAGCGGATTTTGATAGAATCGATTTTTTTAAATTTTAGTCTTTCAGTAAACTACCCTTAATTTTAGGTTTAGATATTTAGTTCCAAAAATCCTCAGGGGAGCCTTATGAAAACTATAGATACCAATTTTTAAACCAACCAGCAAAATGATTTCTGATTTAGGTAGAGAAACACACACAACAGACATACATCGTTAAAAACACCTATTTCAGTTTCAGGGAGTCATGAAACGTCGACATTTATCAATATCTCGTGATTACGATCACAATACTTTCTCTCCGAGGGGTCGAGACAAAGTAAAAGCATCCATGCCCTTATGGAGATACTTACCTTCAAGATAAGAATCAAACTACAATATGCATGTATATCCATTCAGTCAGACCCAAGCTAACATTTATTCATTATAGTTTTTAAGTTAAAAACGTAACTGGCACTAAAATAAAAACTAAGAATTGTAATTTGCGACTGAAACATTAACTATAAACAACCAAATCATATTTAACGGTAAATCTAATATGGTAGCTATTTATTGCTAAGCAAAACAAAGTGTTCTTTAGTTTTTCTTTGAGCAAATATATGTAATTGCATCCAAACGAACCTGAAGACCTCTAATATAATAAACAAAACAAAAACAGGAATGTATTTAAAGTGCTTTCGTAAATAACCTTCGGTGTGTAACGTTATGAAAGTTATCACCTTATAATGATTCCGTTAGGATACATAACATTTTATGGTAATGGTCGGAAACGAGTAGTTTGTATGTAACGAGCGTTGTTTATGTCCGCAGGACCATTGGGGGTCCAAATTTAGAAACTGACGGAAGGAATGTATTCGTGTCATTTCAAAATATAATCGGGCGTTCAAACTTTTTCCTTAGATTATCAAGCATTTTTTAAACAAATATGTACACGCTGCTCGTTTAATATGATAGATAAAGAATAAAATATGTTAATGACTCTGATGAAAAAATTAGAGATGTATGACTTAATATTTAGTAGTTTACTCACGGTATTTGAAAGTTTTCTTAAGAATGTATACATATCAATCTTTAGGGATTATTAAAAGTCTGTCTCACGGTCGATTAACTGGGAAATCAAGTACAAGATCTTGTTAGAACCAGTAAACGAATAAATTGCAGTTTTCTGCATCCTTTATTTGAAAATATCAAAATGATTATTTTAATGCATTTTTCATTTATACAAAACATCAATTTTATTATATTTAAAAAAATTAAAACTGTTTCAATTGTCTCAAAATCGTTAATAATATCAATGTGTTTGAAAGTGGGAAAAATACGAGGGATTCGTTTGGATCTTTAAGTGTGTTTGTATCAATACTTTTTTATCAACAAAGTTAAGTTATTTGAATTAAATGTTAGATAAAAATCACCACATTTGGATCAAATATTTCACTATACTATGTAGTGCCTACAGTCATATGCAAGAATACATCGTTATTACTAAATAATATTCAAATATGTCTTTATCAATAGCTTAAATCATACGACATACCTAGAAGAATTGAAAATGATATTCCTAATAATACTCTTGATTATTTTGACTCACTAAATGAGCATGCCTTACTCATCCATATTAATTTATTTTATTTTATATATTGAAAGCCTTACAGACTAATGGCAGTTGGAATGTAGTTTATACTCTAGGGGTGAACTTCAACCCCGCCGTAATCTGCTTTCACGATCATAGGCATATTATATAGGAAACTGTGGGGTCAGTGTGCGATCATCTCCTGATAATCCAAGTTCGTACTTCAGCTTAGAGCTGAAACATTAAACTTTACTAGGCAAGATAAAAATTGCGCTAGATCCACTGCAGTAAGGAAGTTTGAGACGTCCATTATATTAAAGAGGTTTTAGAGGTTTGGGACGCCCACTATTATAAAGGGGGTTTGAAACACTACTCAATCAAATTAATACGGGATTCTTTCAATTAAGTTATAGATATGTGCAATAATTTTTAATAACTTAGGCCATGTTAGATTTGGTATGTGGACTCAACCCATATTGAAACTAATCAATGCAAAGAGGATCATTCATACCATATATTGAATTTATATTGAAATTGGAACCCTTGAGATCGACAATATGTTAGACACCCAATTTTTAAACATAATAACTTGACTGTATTATTATTATTATTAGCACCGCATCTTACTACCCGTTCGGGTTATACGCAATTACGATAATGTGTAATAGTAGGGTGATTGTGAGATGAAATGGAGGACCTACAGTTTAACGTGGAATCCGAACCACGGTGGAAGGCCTGGCATTCCCCACATTTACAAGATGTCTTGTCAGAGGTGAAGGAAGGGTTTGGTAACTAGATAAATTTGTGCTGGGACCGAGGATTGAACCCCGGACCCCCAACACAGAAGTCCAACACCTTACCCATAGACCACCTTTGACTGTAATATAATTAATTCTATAACAGCATATTAATTACCACACGTTCAGTCCTAGAACACTAAAGATGACCTTGATTGTCATCAAGACTGCAATGACCTAAATATTCATTCATTTACCAGTTGCATTTGAGGGTCTTTGTTTTGATCATATATTAAAGAGGAATTTAATCTCTACGTGGTGTAAAAATGGACTCCATACGTTTTATGATCGCTATAAGTTCTGATCTAATTCATAGCTTGATTTTGGTAGGAGGGACAGTAGAAGTTAGTAACTAAAGTTACTAAAACAATTTTAATATTTTCATGCATCAATTCATGATATCTGCAGCCTTCACTGTTTATAGATACAATATCTATTAAATAACACAAATAACAAAGTAAAATTTCAAAAATATTGGTCGCAAAGATATATGTTTGCATTTTCTATGCTGTTCTTACAACCAAAATTAGGGTATACTAACAGCCCTGCTGGCTTTGAAGCCAACATATAAACAATAACTAACCACTTGCAATAGACAGGAAACCAATTCCTAATGCGACAGATAATTTATTTGGGTTTGTCAACCGATTTACAAAAAAAAGTTAAAAGAATCTTAGAAATGATTGATCATACATAAAAAAATCAATAGGACCTGTAATCTTTTTGACGTAAGCTATCCAAAGATTTTAATAATAATAAATAAGAATATTTTAAATACATTTTTATTAGTCACTAAACGACCAGGATGCTAGCAATTAATTTCAATTGAATTTTATTCTAATAATAGTCGAAGTTATTACAAAATATTTGAATACATTCTTTGAGACCTGTAGTCTGTTTACTTAAATAGATAAAGCCCAACATGCATCTACAAAAGTCAAGCAATTTACTTCTTTTTTTTACACCAAGATGAAGTTAAATTGAATTATAATTTTATGGACGTATAGATCTTAATATAACATTTCTGAAAATACAAATCTGTGTTTGGGTTACATAATAAATGTCCGCATTTGAGCTCATTTTATTAACGTACATTGACAATTATGCACCGATTGCACAGACAAGAATACACCAGACCAACAGCCTCCAGGTTAAAACGACTGCACTCTGTGAGAGAGCTTGGGTCACGGGTATCGCTAGATGCCATCAGGGGGAATTTTTTTTTAAAGAAAATCTCATTTTAAACATGGTTTCACTAGAAAGAAGTAGACAAATATCCTTCTTGATTCAATTGGCTGGCTTCCATAAAGCTAGGTTCAGGTATTGACCCAAAAGCCTCTTAACATAATTCTACCTCACAAAGAGCTTACACAAACTGAACATTATGAATACAATGGTCCCTTTATGACGAATTTTTCAAAAGTGAGTATTTTAACAAATGAACATCTTGAATTGTTTTTATCACTGAGCATAGATACTAGCGAACTTCAGTGTTGATGGACTCAACCTGGCTGAAGGAACGCAGTAAAACTCCCGTAAGGATGAGGAACTGGTGTATGTATGTATACCTTGTCTGTGATCTCGGAGCACGCCTACAGAAACCGTGGTGTTAGGAGGATGCGAAATAATATCTGGATAATAGAACGTACCTGTATGAAAATATTCTTTCTCCTTCTTCTCTATAAACAATTAAAACAGTCAACCATAAGTATTTAAATTTTAAATACCAAATTTAAAAATATATAATTATATTTATAGCCCTGTGAAATACTTTGTCATCTTAAAATACAATGTCTTATTCTTTTTAATTCAGACGTATCTAAGCACAAGGGTTATTGCCTTACTTATTATATAAGATAAGTATGAGGAGATTAGTTAGAATAGGTGCGCCCATGTAGTGGAAATAAGATAAACAAATCTACTATCTCACATGTGTTAAAAATACAGTCTAACAGAATCAGCTGAGATTCAAATTCCGACCTGCCATTCACGAGCATGACGCTTTAAACCACGTGATCATAGGTATGAGGTACATGATTTGTCCATTAGCGTTGTAAGGTATATCGTAGTATATCCTCCGCCCCCACCCCTTTAATTTCCCCCTGGTAGGTTGTATCAGGCTAGAGTGTTTTCTTGTACGTCTATTTTTCTTTGCTCACTAAATGGCTCACCTATAGGACTCTGGTGGGAATATAGGGTCATTCATTAGATCTCTTCACACACGATGGGCATGCCCGTGATCTGTGTATCAATGGAGCTGGCGAGAAAATACACCTCTTACAAACACGCATGTCTTTAGTGGAAAAGGGACCTATGTTTCTTTAATGAATCGTAAGAAGGTCAATTACTTGTAAATAACTTATGTAATCCCCGTTTCGAGTTTCATTACTATTTAAACATATAATCCTTTTATATATTTTATTTCAAGGAAAGGTTAAGAAAGATATTTATAAATTATTATAGTATTATAAGTTCTATTCAAGCTTTATATACCTGAATCGTTGGGAACGTGGACTAAACCTTAAGCTCGTCTACTCCAACTTTCCGACAACGGAGAAGCTTAGGTTCAAATCCCAACAGGATGTATTAAGGATGATTTTTCATTGAGGGTCTACCACTCTCCTTTCACTAAAGTGTGTGTACATTTACTCTGAACTCTACCCCTCTTATCCACACTCCGTTAGTCTAGCTAGCTAAATTACGAAATTGAGTTGTATGCTAGAACGTGTAGAAAAAAAAAGTGGAACTATGTTATAGCGGGGACTACATTATTCATTATTATTTTTCCTCTACTATGACCCAATTATATTTTAAATTGTTATAAAACATTAGATTGACATTTTTATAGAAAGTGCATTTTGGAAAGAAACAAAAAATATTCTTTTCTTTTCAGACAACATTGATTGCATAGTATTATCTTCTTGTGCTATTCTGCATTATCTAAGGCATCACTCTCACAATATATCTTATATTTAATTTTTTTAGCACTGCGTCTTATTACCCGTTCGATCTATACGCTAGTGTTCTAATTACGATAGTGGTTTTAGGGATTATAAAGCAAGTTTACCTGCATTTTCGTGAAGAGAATGGAGGAAAATATTTTGGAAAAACCTCCCTCATACAATCGATAGAGGTTTGGAACTCTATCTCCCCATCAACGGTGGCTTAGTCTACTGAGATAGTAATGCATTATTATTATTATTATTATTATTTGCACCACGCCTTACTACCCGTTCGGGTTGTACGCACTTACACTAATGTGTAATGGTAGAATAATTTTGAGATGAAATTGAGGAACTACAGTTTAACGTGGAATCCGAACCACGGTGGAGGCTTGGCATTCCACACATTAACAAGTTGTGATTAATACACGTATTGTCAGAGGTGAAGGAAGGGTTTCGGTAATCGGGTAAATCTGTGCCAGGACCGAGGATTGAACTACGGACCCACAACACAGAAGTCTGACGCCTTACCGCTAGACCAAAAGGTCACCGACTGTAACGCCTTAGACCATGCGGCCACCAAAGTTGGTCCCTCCCACAATAGACTCGACTTACGATGACAGGGAGACCGGGGCTGGTGTACTGAAGGTGTTTTTCCCAAAATGGTTTTCCGCTCTCTTTCTCCACGCAAATGCGAGTACACTTTCTTTAAATTCAACCTTCTCATTGAAATAATTAGTAAATCTACTTATAATTCAACTCCCTCATCCCTAACTCATTATAGTAATTAGTACATATACATATAAGTTATAACTTTTATTATTATTATTTAGCACCACGTCTTACTACCCGTTCGAGTTATACGCTTTAAGTATAAACTACGCTGTTGGATTAGGAATTGGTAAGGTTTGATTAGACGAAGGGAACCCGCATTTGCGTGGAGTGAGAGTGGAAAACCATTTAGGGTAAACCCCTTCCAGTTCACCCGACCAAGATTCGAACCTAGATCTCCCCGTCCTCAGCAGTCGAGCTCAACACGACTAGCACGTTAGCCAACTACGCCACCGAGGTGGGTAAGTTATAACTCAACGGGTAGTAGGACGTTGTGCTAAAATATATGTGTATTATGTTATTTCATAAGTATAGATATCATCTATCAAAAGTGACAGGTGCATTTTACATGACCTGACGTGTGTTTATTGTGAGAGTAGATCTAGTAGCCTTTCTAGTTGTCCTACGAAAATAGGACAGTTAAAGTTTTCCGATATTATTTTTAATTTTATTCGTTAGTTTCCTATGTTTTACATTAATTTAATATTGATTTAATTTAAATTCAGGAATCTATAGGGTAGTTTATGTGTGTGTTCGTTTGTAAGGAGCAAAGGAAAAACAAGGTTATAGATTACAATTAGAAAACCAACAACCCACAATGCCTTGGCCTCTTAATATTTGTAGATGCAACTCTAAAGTCATTTAACTTCTTAAAAATGTTAAGTACACCAATGTCTTCTTTAGCAAAAACCCTCCTACGAAACCTTTCAAAATTAGAAAATAATTATCTATGATAGGTGACCTGGCGGTCTAGGGGTAAGGTGTCAGACTTCTGTGCTGGCGGCCGGGGTTCAATCCTCGGTCCCGGCACAAACAATCACCCTACCATTACACATTAGCGTAAGTGCGTACAAACCGAACGGGTAGTAAGACGCGGTGCTAATAATAATAATTAGTATTATTATTATCTATGAGCGTGTAGTGACCGTGTTCTCTACGGTACAACAGCTTTATCTTAATTGGGGCTGAAATAATCTACTATTTAGACATATATTTGAATGTACGGGTGAAATCTTAAATTTTTAAACCATGTTTAGACAATACAAATTAAATCTAACGTTATGCAGCTCAAATATATGAAAACATTATTTAATGTGTTAATTATAATTCTCCTGCTGTAAAAAGTCAGACAAAAACAAAATAAATTATGGTTATAATACAAGTTCCGTTTTTTCAATTAAGTAAATGTGTCTCTTTCCTGTTAATAATATCACATTTATTTATTGAAAGAAGTGTTTCCAGTTATTTTAACAAATGTTGTCACAATAGTTACTGAAATATAGTAAATTAGTGTTTTACATGGTTTTGCTAATACTTAATCGGGTAGTTGTCCTGTTGTTGCACTCAGAGGAGTCATAAGTTTGTAGTGTTTGGTGTGTAGAATTATATAAGTGCTAATTAGATAGAATCTCTGTACAGGATTTTATATAGGTAGTAAAAGTGTGGTTCGTCTAGACATTCTTAATACAACGCCAGTGTACCTGGTTGTATATCGTTTATTAGTGTTACTTTGAACTTTAGTAGAGAAGGTTTTTAGTTGGTTATTAATACAAGTTGTGGTCGTAACATTATTTGATAAAATGTAGTGATCTTTATTATTGTAAACAGTATGTTGCATGATTTATTAAAGCCATACCAATATTATATTTGGGCCACGCTTCTGCAACAAAAATAATTTAGAGATTCTAAACTGATGCTAGAAAATGTATCAATCATAATTTAATACTGATAGTTACTATTTTGTGTTACGTTTAGATTTTTAAAACTAAAAACTATATTTAGCTATATCATAACTAGGATGTAGAAAAAATTCTAAATTTATAATATTTTCTTTTGAAGTTTATAACTCAACACATGCAATATCATTAATTTTAATTTTATTTATTTTTCACATTTTATCATCTATTTACTTCCCAATTTTAAAAAAAAATGTTCCCACTAAAATAAAAATAAAAACTCCATTGCATCAGCCCACAAGCAAACTATACCGACCGAGGGGCCACCGTAATTTGATGAAAATAGTGCCAACATTTTCGGAGAAAGAGTGTCATTTGCTCAGCTCAATGCACCTTAAGCCGTTAATTTCAGTTTTATAGACAGGAGCAACTAATTATTTATTAATATAAATCCTCAGTTGTGGCTTAGTTTGTTCCCGTTTCAGACCCACTGCTTCACAGAAAAATCTGTAAGCAGCAGGGATCGAAACCGGGACCTCTAGATCTGTAAGCAGGAATTCTGACCACTAGATCACAGGAGTGGTCACTGAAAACTAAACACATTTTTTTATCCAACACTTGTGTAGCTCTTGGCGAAGGAAACGCAGACAAAGACGCCCGTCTCATCTTGTTTAGTTTAAACAGAGAGATGGGGTTTTGATTGCTAGATGGATCTACTAAGGCGCCTTCTAAAATTAAAATATTTCCCTATCTTTATCCTCAGTAGTATGGATACATTTCCTACGATTTCTACTCTTCCTCTTTCTTACAGTAAGCGGCTAGTAAGACTTGGAGCTCGGAAAATAACGTAAAGATGTGATTAGTGTGTTAATAATAATAATAATAATAATAATAATAATCATATTTAGCACCGCGTCTTACTACCCGTTCGGGTTATATGCTTTAAGTACTAATTACACTAATGGATTAGGAATTGGTAAGGTTGAATTAGAGGATGTTAACCCGCATTTGCGTGGAGGGAGAGTGGAAAACCATTTAGGACCCCACCCCCCCAGTTCACCCGACCAAGATTCGAACCTCGATCTCCCCGTCCTCAGCAGTCGAGCTCAACACGACAAGCGCGTTGTCCAACTACGCCACCGAGGCGGGTGATTAGAGTGTTCCTATGACTATTATATTTTCATACGAGAAGTCTTCCATCTAATTTTACTTTTCATTATCTTATAATAATGCACAAATTCTATTAATAATGTACTAGATCTTAAGTTAGGGATTGATAGCCTCTATTTTATTAAAAATATACAAGGGAATATAAAAGAGGGAAACCCCGCTTCAGTGATAGCATGGTTTATCGCAGTGGTATTCGCATTTTTTAAATGTTTTTTATACCCCCAGATACAATTTATCTTAAACTTTCTATCCCCAAATTTGTTTATGCATAATTAAAGTTATACATCTCTACAAATACTTATCAAACAAAGTGTCGGTCTGTATGTTTGTTGGCTGAGATCTTTGGAACCGCTTAGCTGATTGTGATGCAGATTTTCTATATACATTATGTAGATGTCTACCTTAAAGGCTTAAGATTAATTATCAAACAAATTAACTCAAAAAATTTATGTTATTTTTAAAAGATTTTGTATTAAAACGCGTGACTATTGATAAATTCTATTGAATGTCAAATGTATTATTTACCTGGATAGCTCGATTACCAAATCCAAAGAGTAACTACAGAATACATTTCAATAGTAAATCCAAAGAGAAATAATATTTCAATTTAGTTTGTCATTTAGTTTTGAAACCAAAGATATGTATAAAGAGAAGTTGATATACCTATATGTTTTCTTATAACTTGAGAACTACTGAATATATCTTAATACAGTGTATTGTATAGCATGTTGAATTTCCCTATAAATGCTAAAAGGTATTTAAAAATTGTCCATGTCTTCAAAGATTTTAGCAGTGACGTTAGAGGGAAAATATGTTTTATATAATACAATGAGAAGTGGCAAAAGTGCAAACTGGAAAATGTGCATTTAATGATATGAATTTAGATTTTTTTTAAACCGACAACACAATAAAATTCGCTGATAAGTTAAGGTATTCCGGACTCAAACATCGAAACACAACTGCATCTAAGTTTAGTAAGAAACATATTATGGTACACGGTCCATACAAACCTTGAATAGATCGTATTCTTGTATGCAGCAATAGCTATCCAAATATCTTTCAAAGAGCTACGTTGACGCGTATGAGGGATATAAAATACCGCAGATGGCATCCCGATGATGGAGGGCGCTAGGCAACGATCCGCTATTGAGAGTTGGCGACAGACAATCTTTCGATTCTCTAATTAATGTGAAGTTGTGCAGCTGTGCATTTCCATCAAATCCATTAAGTATGTATATAAGTAAATCAATAAGTGTATTTATCAAAGGACATTTAGTATTAACTTGACCAGTGAGAGGGAACAATTTCAGTGGGGATTAATCAAGGTGTTATGAATTTAGCTATCCATCGCAAAAATCGACAATTTGTATATTTTACCAAAAGTATTGTCATTGACGTCACTAACAACCCATGCACGCACCATTAAGTACTAACAATTTTCCTAAAATTGTGTACTGAAAATCCCTTTACGAAGATGCTTACTTGAAATGAGGTTGCTTCAGATATTGCTTGAAAAAATTATGAATTTACAGTGTCTAAATATTGTGTTTCTGTTGAGTAAACCCCCGTAGTAATGAAGGGTGATTCCCTTATTGGGTAGTCTATAAATCATAAACCTTAATAACACAGTGCTATTATTTGAGAATGTAGCTTAAAATCATCAAAGGTCCAACTTCATTTGAAAACTTACAATGAATGACGTAGCTCATTCATCCTACCAATTAGTTTACATATCACCGGGACTATTAGAGGATGACTCTCACTGGAACAGTAATTTCTAAAAATCGGTTTTGTATCGCTATTTTTCCTCGCTCAGATATTTTCTATCCATCATAATAATATTTTTCACTTAACAAATCCTCTCCCATTTCGGCTCGCCAACAAGAAAAGCATGTAGGACAATATTTAACATAAAATCAAAACAGATCATTCAGTATACAATTAGGACTTACGTTAATATATTTTTAATTCAGGTTAGACAAAACAAACCAATATGTATAGGGCTTTCTTGAACAAGACCGTGAAGGACAATTCGTACGAATTTATATTCTATAGAGACTATTTGATAGAGACAACAAACGATTGGCCAATTCTATTACATACCTCATACAAAACGCTCTATTGAACACAGAACAACTTATATTAGTATTATAGAGTGTTGAAGATCTAGTTGAAAAAGTGTTCTTTTAAGATGCATCAAGAAGTAAGGGAAATACTTTTGTAATTAATTCATTCTTGGCTAAGCCCAGTTTTGAGGAATTTTTGGCCTATGAAGTGGCTTCATTGGGTATATCAGCTACGTTGTTAGAGGGTCGCAGAACAGTGTATGATACATTTGTGTGTAGCCGCTAATTCGTTAGAAGGGTCAGAAAAGTGCATGCAACAATAAGAAGAATGTTTTTAAGCACCTCGTTTTCTACCCATTTGGGCTATACGCTGACATTTAAAATTCATTTTACCTTTTTTTTTAGCGAGAAAATTGTCGTGTGCAACAAATCGAAGCAAAGTTTTACATCAAAATTACTGCAAAAACTATTTCTTATACTATGGAATGAGTGTACAATGTCACATAAGACCTCAATCGATGATATAATTAGAGATCTAGAAGATCTCAGAAGAGACAATGTGCTCACCGTATTGTTCTCAGAAGACTTCTGACAAACGCTATCGGTCATTCCACGTTACTAGAGCTTACAAGTTCAAGGTCTGTCTGAAAATACCCGACAGATGCCCAGACGTTGTTAAACTTTCCTGTCAACCCAACTACGGTATCACTCTCGTGTTAGATTAAACTAACAGTTATGGGATATCCGGATTATCATCGTGGCTGGGTGTACAGAGGGTAGTTTTCCTAAGTTATTCTTCAGTCTCTCTCCACGAAAATGCGTGTAAACTAGTTCTAAATTCAACCTTCCCAATCCTTCACTTATTTCTATAAATAGTATATGATGCATAACATCTGAAAATGTAGATAGATGCAGTGCAAAAAAAGGGGGTGGGCAGCGTGTATGAAGACCCCAAGATATTAATTAAATTATGAATAAAATAGGTAAATCAAATCTTTTCGTAGCTTCTCTAAAACAAAATAATGTTTACAATATGATGCCGTAATAACAGTTATATATTCAACCAACGCCTTAAATCCCTTATAATATCTTATCAACAAATAAATATTATTATATATTCTTCACAGCCCATTTTGCTACTTTTTTTAAAAAAAAAATTGCAAATTGTGTTCATGTCTTCGACAGCCTACCCAGCAATCACCCGAAGATGGCGCCTATAGTAAAAAAAAGTTTTGATTCAATATCTTAAGACTAAAGTAGTCTACATCTAATTATTTGATAGAGCTGTGTAGAGATTCTCTAAGAGATGAGATATATAATATACCGAGTTAAAATTCCCTGAGGTGGCCGCCAGCTCTTTCATCTTTCCGAGGTAATCACTACCTTTACATTGTTTAGTCTTCAACCTACTACGGTTTCAACCTTTTATTTTTTACGTTCAGTTTCTATCATAATAATGAGTGATTGACTTTTGGTATATATACCTATATATACATATATATCCATAAGAAAAAAAAATACTAATGCGTTCGGGCTTCCTGTGTGGGTTCTTGATCACTTACGTGCTAATGCACTATTTTTTACTTTGATTTTTACATTTATTGACTTCCAAGAGAAGCCATGTGATAAGTAAATTTAATTTGATACATAGTTACGGTTTATGACTCCAAATATACACCAATATACTATTTTGTTCAATTTTGACGTGCAACCTAACACAATATTGAATCACATTCGAGCTTCACAAGTAGAATAACTTTATTATGGCTGTTTGTTTACCTAAAATAGTTCCTCGGTGAGTTTAAACTGTGAAATTTTTTTACTACCTTAAAGTAACAACATAATTAATGTAAATTTTTGTTTGAGTTATTAAGATAATGTGGTTTATCTAAGAGATATTAAATACTTTAAAGATAATTGAACTGAGCTACTAAATATTTCAATATATCCTTTTGTTTTAAGAGTAACTTAATTTTAACAACCTATTGTAATATACATTTAATAAATTGTACTTTAATTTCAGATTTCTTATAGATGTCAGTTTTGTTAAGGTGTATACGAACGTTCTACGTTATCTACTTAAAAAAAATTGTTAGAAACTCTTAATCAAAATGTTGGCAGGCACCTTTTCCTCTCTTGGTTTGGTAACTTAGATAGCTCTAAAATAAATAGATATAGCGCCTTTAAAAGATACCACATTAAAAATATATTTATTTAAAATAGTCAACATTTAGCATATTATTAAAAACATTATTTCACTTGTCTCCACACTATGACGTGGCTTAGAATGACACCGAGTGAATTGCCTTACATAATTTGCAATATGTATGACAAAAATGTTACCAACACGATAAATCTCAGTACAAATTGCCTTTTATTGGTGCAACTCAGAAGTTGATTGATTCATATTTTCTCTAAGGGAATGCACATCTGAAATGTATAGCTCTTTGAGTAAGAAGATTTAACCATATTTTTTTACCTAACGCTTATCATTGTGGCATTTTATGGACTATCTTCTATCACCAGTTTCTATATCCTTCAAACATAAAGAATCTGCCCATAATATAGAATTTTCAAAGATATTTAAAGCTAAAATCAAGTCTTAGGACTCTGTAAATTGCTAAGTTGGTGAAGTTAATTCCACACGCTGCCACGTTTTTCCTAGTTAGCTTGGCTTATATTTACTATTATTTGATAATTTTATTTAATTCAAACCAATGTATCCACAATTTAGGGGGATATTTCTTCTTAATTTTATATATATATATATATATACAGATTCAATCTTGGGCTACCTTTAAATTTCCACCTAAAATTTTCCAAAAATGAGGATCTCTATAAACTCAGCTAATATGTGTCATCATAAAATGTTTATAATATTTTAAAATATCAGCTACTAAAGTGGTTCCTAATAAGAAATCACTCTCGTAATGAACTTAACTGCCTATGACGTGGAGACAGGGTTTCTAATCCCTCTCACGATTACTGAGGGTGATTTTAGACTAAATAGTTTTCCACCCTCCCTCCAAATAAGGGTGCACCTTTTCTAGTATCAACCTCTCTCATCCCTTGCACATTATCGTACTTAGTATGCGTATAACCACAGCGGATATTATAAACACATATAAAGTAGGTTTTTGTATGTATACACTGTTTGATCAAAAGGGTAAGGTAGAAACCTAATTTATACGTCACCAAATTTGAGATTACAGTAGTATACTTTAATTTTAGTCGAATATATTTATATTATGGCATGATAAGTTTTATAAGTGTAGCTAAACGCTTTATCTAACATATTTTAACAGCAAACATGACCAAAATCATAACGTTAGTAACTTTGTAAACTATTGCCCCCAAATAAAAAGATCAAAACCCAAAAAAAGGGGGGAGGGAAATGGAGGATTTCCTTTAGGTTATATAAGTATAAATTTTATGAAGTGGGTAGAAAATACAGTGACAGTTACAGGATTAACAATAGTCCTTAGCCTTAATTCAAAGCAAAGGGTTAATTAGTGAAACCGGAATAATTAAAATATTTTCAAATACTTATATAAAAACTGTGACTGAATGTAAATTTGTTTTAACTATAGGTATTGATGTAAGTTGACAATTTTTGCTAAATAAATTTTATGTGAACCTAGCAGAACTTCGTGTGTATGTATGTGTGTGTGTGTGTGTGTGTGTGTGTGTGTGTGTGTGTGTGTGCGCGCGCGCGCGCGCGTGTTTAGTATTAGTCTTAATTATTTATTTTGCTTATATAATATTTATAACTAAAGACTTATATTGATAGTCTAATTGTCTAGCACATAAACCTAATGTTAGACTGAATTACCAGGACGGGGAGGCTGGAATTTAAATACTGGTAGGTTGTTTTGAGGTAGTGTTTTTTCCTGGGTGATTTTTCACTCTCCCTTCAAGTAAGATCCGGATAAATTTACTCTGAAATTATGCCTATCTAATCCATTTAAATTTGCGTATTTAATGTATGCGTATAACCCTAATGGATAATAAGAGCCAACGAAAAAAAATGTATTTATTTTATTTTAAGTTTGTGGCCATTTCAGTTCCATCACGATTTAATAAGCCTTGGGTCAAATTGGAGAAAAGTCTCTAGTTTTTTCTTTTTCTTTCTCCTTGGTATTTTGCAACATATTCTTATAGTTTTTTGTTTTTTTTTGCGTGTGTCTATGTTTCCGACACCTTTCATGTCCCAGTTTAAGAAATTCTGTCAAGCCGTGTGCTTAAAACTGGTACTCAAAGAGATGTTCTGCCATCTGTTTCGACTGGTCGTGCTGGGAATTTCCACCGCAGTTCCTGGAAAAGAGGTCTTCTTTCCACGAAGCTTCTTTAGCATCACGCGATACAAACCAGATCCCTCTAGAGAGAGAGGTATCTAAACACAAAGATGTGGAACACCTCTTCCAGGGATAGTACAAGGTGATTAAGAAGGGAATGTCACTATCTTAACCTTGTCAGTCAAGATAGTTTTTCTTGTACTACTATGGGAAATCATCGACTTACATTGCTTAGCAAGGGTTGGATTTATTATGGTAACTTTTTTTAGCACCACGTCCTACTACTTCTCAAGTTGTACGCATTTTTACTAATTACGCTAAAGAATTAGGGATTAAGGAAAACTGAATTATAGGAAGTGCACCCGCATTTACCTGGAGGGCGAGTGAAAAACAGTTTTGGAAAAAACCAACCATCTACCACCCAACTAGGATTCGAACCCAATCTCCTGGTCCTCGTCAATTTAGTCTAACACAAAAGTGACGCCCTAAAGCACGTGGCCACCGAAGCCGGTGTTAACTAATGTTCCCCAAACTGTGGTACCTCCAGGGATACATGAAATATTCCAGAAGGTAAATGATGAACCAATGAGTTTTATTAATTATAAATGTTTTGATAATATCAAGTCTGATTATCAAACTAAAACAGATTTTGACATGATTTAGTGGACTTAAATATTTTTTTTTACATCTGCCATGGTTTAGCTTTGATTATTATCATACTATATTAAAATTGGTAACAGCCTTTTATAGTTTACAAGATAGAAGCTACTATTTTATTTCGTTTTTTTTATGAATAGCTCAATGGTTATGAAATATCCCCAAAACGCTGTGTCAATTTCAGAAACATTCTGTTAGAGAAAAGAAATAGGCATGTAAATATTTTTTAAATAACTATAATGAAGAAAATTAATTGTAACAAATAACATCCATTTTGTATCCGAGTTTGTATGTTCAACCTAACGGTTAATTACAAGTTAATATGGGGTAAAAATAAGGACAGGTATCCTTATCAGGGTGAAATAGAGATAACTTGCAAGAGACCACCCTCTAATGTATCCGATAAAGATTCGAAACGTGACCACTTCACTCCCAATTTGCTTTGCAACCACTATGCATAGTTAGTCGATCGATAAAATGATCCTATCATTTTGTATTTAGATATTAACTTTTAACTAAAAAAAATATAGTTAATGTTATTGTAATCAAAGTTCTGTTATCCATGTATAGTGCAGTAAATTATTATTTGCCTAATGTGTCATCAATTAAATACGCGACTTTGGTGGGTTTATTTTAAAAATACATATTTCTTTTTTATTATTAAAGTCATTTTTATAGGTGAGATCATGTGACTCATACTAGTTTCAAGTTTGAAATCAAGTTCTTGATCAAAAACAAACATTTCCTCAAGTAATTAAGTTTTTCCATTTACTTTTGTCACATTCATGCAACGCTAATTAGTGGGATGTTTGTGAAGTTAAGATCATTTTACACTGCGATTTATACGCAAATGCAAATTCAAATGCAAACGCCATTGCTATTAAAACAAGATGTTGGTAGGTTTTTTTAAGACAAGAGCTAAATGGATGGAAGTCGTTTCCTGAAAACTACTCATTACTACCAAACCCGATAAGATTGTTTTTGCAGGTGTCTTGGATGCATTGAACTTCCAAAGGCTATCCCACAGAACAAGGTAATAACTTACCCTATTTTCACTACCTTAGTTGTTTAAGTACAAGTCCTTTAATTTAAATATAAATGTAATTTATTAGAGCCACATTTGAAACTCGAGGTACGTCCAGAGACCGAGACCAATTAGTTCAATGTGTTTACTTTCGTGGATCGTTATGTTCAATTTGGCTACTCTTAGTTCTGATAATGGAACTAAATAATATTTTTGTTAATAGCTTTCAAAGCTCAAGTTGGTTAATGGGGTGACAAATATTTTCAGCTTGAACGTTAATCTTGTAATGGACCTGTAAATTATAAAAAAAATATTGCCATTACTATGATTGTGAAGAAACGAGAATAGCTTCGTAATTTTTATTTTTATTTTCTTTAGCACCGCGTAAGAGTTACAGGCCGATCTACTAATCATACTAATGTGTTAGGGATTAATTTAGAGGAATTGCACCCACATTTGCGTGCATGGAGAAAACCATTTAGGAAAAAACACCCTCAGTGTTCCCGACCGGGATCGAACCCTGATCTTCGCATCATTGTCAGTCTAGTCTAACATGAAAGTAGCACGTTAGACCATTCGACCAATGAAGTGGGTTAAAATTAAAATAAATGGTATTATTTGTTCATTTTCAATGCTGCTTGTAGAATATCTGCATTGATGGGTATACAGACTAATGAATTATCTTGTTTGTCTTGTCAGGTTTGGGAGTTGGAGGTTTAACCCCAGATGGATGTATTTATGTGATTTTTCCTGAGTGGTTTTAATCTCTACCTCCACGCAAATGCATGTAAATTTATTTTCATTCCCATGATCCTGGCCCCTATTCCATTATTTTGAATATGCGGACGGTCTAGACAGGGGTAGAGGTAGGACAAAGTGGAAGTAAAAAATCAAATCATATATTAGAATATTACTATTGCTGAGAGAATTAGTTGTTTAGAATAAAGTGATCTGAATAGTAGGCCTAGATGCAAGACGCTTTCAAGTGAGAAGGCGGGAAGGTGGGGTCTGGGCGTTTGAAACACATATTTAAATCCTTTCAACTTATACTAGATTTAACTAGAATTAGGGTGGCCACTTTTAAAATAATGGATAAAATACAGAGCTATACTAGAACCGAGTAATATTTTGTCACAGCATTATTTATGATTTATTGTAAGCTATGCTACAGAAGCCCCGTGTATTTTTTGGTGCTGACTTCTGAGAGTCAACGTTTAGGTATATGCCTAAATTTTGAGTGTCAGATGTGACACTTGCCTAACACATGTTTTTGCAAATCATATGGTTCTGTGTAGGGATACATAATTTGATCTGGAAACTTTTCAAAGCCGTCAGCTGTCAGCTATGAGCTGTAACTCAGCACCAAAGAAGCCATAGCGCTACTGTACATACAACGTTTGTGTTCGTTTGAATCACAAAATCATCCAACGAATGTTTTTCAATCTAAACAACAAAATGCACTTAGAGTTATTTATTTATTTTAAAAATTAACCATGGATATATTTATAACAAATCGTTACCAAATTAAAATCAACTATTTCTACGAGAAATACATTTTGAAATGTTCTTAAATGATGAGTAACTAAGGTAAAACTGATCTCAACATTCGAGTGTTCAAAATATTGGTCTTCCGTTAAGAGGTTTTTTTAAAGTAAACAGAGCTATTACTTAATTATGAAGCGGTGTGTTTTCAGTCAGTCACACTAACTACAGGTTTTATTTTTATTTTTTAACCAGAGGCGTGTTTATAGCCACATTCCTTGACCCACCTCACGACTTCTGCACATTCAGATAAACATCTGTTGATCACGTGATGTAGGCCAAGACAGTTTATATTCCGGGTCACAGCTATTACACCTTATGTATGTATGTGTAATATTTTTAGTCTGACTTTGTAAATAAATATTATACCAAAGATTTGGTAATTTTTTTTAAAAAAATAGTTGGTTTCTTAACTTACATATTAATTACGTACTTTTCGGACATAATATTTAGGTGTCTGCATTTACTTGAGACTTAAATTAAATAACTAATGTTTTTAAACGAATCTATACAAATTAGACTTTATTTAAGTTTCCAACCGGATTCTCGGTGTTTGAAGCTAAACTCCTAAATACTTGAAAACCCGCCTTTCTTGATTGATTTGAATCCCAAAAGTACTAAATTAACTACCCCAAAATGATCCGAACCAAGATTTAAGCTGGGCCGAAATTATTAAAATCTGAATTCCAATTACATTTGTATTGTATACAATCTAATGTGAGGAGAAATCCACTTTATTATGGTTTTAATCAATGATACATCATTTAAAGTTAAATTATAAATGAATTTAGAATCAATGAAGGCCTTGTTTATTTAGTTGTTAATTTCAGTAATAGGAGAAAATATTTTTAAATAAATAGTTCAAGTTCAAAACATTATTTTAGTCATGAAAAACAACTATTTCGTGAGTGCGAACTTTATGTTTTGTCTTTTTTATTTTATTATTTGAAAACTTGGTTAAAATAATATTCCAACTTTAAATGCTAAAATAGGTTTCTAATAAATTAATCATGTGAAATGGGAGTAGCCAATAGACTTAACCGTGTCTAATGGAGTAGGTCTTACTATTTGTTTGTTTCGAAAATATCAAACTTTTTTTATGTTTATGAGATTGAGGTATATTTTTAATTACTAAACCATTTTTACAGATGCAGCTTGATTCTTTTTGACAACGAAATATTAAAATTATACATTTTTTAAAATTTTGAATATCATTGACAAAGTTAATGCTGTCCGAAGGAACCAAATTATCAAATTATGTATATGGACTATCATTTGCCAGTCTAACGAAATATTACAATATGTTCAACAAATTCATTAAAGAAAGCAAGGAATATAATATCAGCTATATATATATATATTTAAAAAAAGATCAATGTTTTTGTGACCCGCTTCTGTGTTCAAATGATATAAGACTCTAAGGCGTCACTCTCGAAATAGACTAGACTGCCGATGACAGGTAGATCGGCTTTCATATCCCAATTAGGTGTAATGAAGGTATTTTTACTAAGTGGTTTTCCATTCTACCTCCACGCAAGTGCGGGTACACTATCTTAAAATCAAACCTCTCTCATTCTTAATACATTAGAATAATTAGTACAAATGCGACTAACCCTAAATGGTAGCAATACACACTGACAAAAAAAATATTGTTATGTAAAAAAAACATACTGACACACTTTAGAAATAAGAAATAAGGATTATACAGTAGTATTTACATTTTGTGGTCTGCAATCTTATCCTAAGCCAGGAGGATAGTACAAGTAAGGACTCCTGTATCCTGTTTTTTGCGATTATCAAGACTACTTTTACATTCCAAATTTCATACTTAGAACGTAAAAAAAATACAAAGATTTTTTTATTGGCGTTCAAGATTGATAAGATTTTAATATACCATTAGTGTTATTTGGTCAGATTTGATGATATAGGCTATTAAAATTGACATGATTTAATGTTTGAAGAATACCTGAAGGTGTATCTAGTAAATGTTCAAATTGTCAGATAAGGACCTTATTAAAAGTTTGACTTTAGTTGGTGGTGTAACAGTCTGGCAGCACCGAAGTAATTTGACTTACCCCACAGGCTTTTAGATTTTGTTGGTTGTCATCAGAGATTGTAAAAAGGTATTTTTTCAATTGCAGTAATATTTTTTTAATGAATATGAAGCCTTAAAAATACAAGAAGTAATTACTAATATATATATATATATATATATATATATTTATAATACAAATATATTATTCGAAACATATTTTT
>CABFOW010000026.1:627370-651386 GCA_902141385.1 Timema californicum
TATATATATATATATCATATTTTCTTTTTATAAACGTAAGTTTCGGCTACTATATTTATTGATTTATTATATGTTGTCATTATTTTTGAGATTGAAGTGTTTAAAGCCCATAAACGTGTTTAAATTATAGAAATAAGTATAAAGTCTATAAACATTAGGTGCATTTTATTGGATGCTATAATTATTTATTTCAATTATTTGAGGTATTTAACGTGCACTTTCTGAACTGACTGATTATATCAGCACACGACTCATAAAATAGCTTAAATCTAGAAAATACACAACATCCAACCCCCAGCCGTTAATTTATAACTGTGAGTGAGGTAACCCTCATTTCATCAAAGATAATTTTTTCGGCCATGCCATTAATCAAAATCGGGACCCTTATCTTTCTAGACAAATACGCTACCGAGTGAGTTAAGGTGTCGGACATGGATGTTAGCAGTTTTAAAACATATTTTCTATATTTACTTAATAATAAGATATTATTATTATTATTACAAAATACATTCTTGTCTTCAAAAATCTCCAAAAAAATTAATCGAGGGGATTCAGATCTGGTGAATGGGGAGCCTCATACCACGTGGTCATGAAGTCCAATCCAGTTATGGAAGTTTGTATTCAACCAGATTAGTGTTGTGTGCATTATTTTCCCTTTGCTTATGTGTCCATACTTTATGGACACCCCGTAGACGCGTGTTTCCCAAACCAAATCCTTCTTGTAAACCTCCCCTTGGACATGTTGGTACCCATGTCCTTTCTCGGGCCTCTCGAAATCCTAAATTATTTATCATAAAATAAAAGATAATGAGTGATCTTAATTGGTTTGGTCTTTCGAATCTGGAAATTATATTGCCACTTCTGAAAAAAATAACTGCCTCACTTCCTTTTCCCAGTAAATATTTATTTTTACATAGCCAAATATTTAGATTTAGTTATATAAGGCTGAACAATTATATTTATCTACAGTAGGCTATATCGTGATTAGTTAAAAATAACCCACCTCGGTAGCGTAGTCAGCTGACGCGCTAGTCTTGTTGAGCTCGACTGCTGAGGACGGGGAGATCGAGGTTCGAATCTCGGTCGGGTGAACTGGGGGTGGTTTTTCCTAAATGGTTTTCCACTCTCCCTCCACGCAAATGCGGGTTCACTTCCTTTAATTCAACATTCCTTATCCATTAGCGTAATTAGTACTTAAAGCGTATAACCAGAACGGGTAGTAAGACACGGTGCTAAATAATAATAGTTAAAAATACGTGATTTAAAATTACACCAAAATTACTAATGTGCCACTTAACCTAAATCAAAATTTAATTTAAATATTAGCCCTGGTAAATTTATTTTTATTATCTTTATACATCTGTGATGAACTTGCTTTTTTAACTTTTAAATAATAATGTTGATTGAAGAAATATTTGGAAAAATCATTGAAACTCTACGAAAGGAACAGGTGTGAAAATGAATAGGAACTGCGTTCACTTAATGAGTGGGTGGGGGATTTACTCCTAAGCAGTCGTCTGAGATCGAACTTTGGTCCACCACGTCAAAGATGTGACTTCCCGGTAACATTCTCGTCCTCTAGATAATCTTAAGCTTGGCTAAGTGATACAATTGGAACCATACATTGCAACAAAGTGGGGTGACCTTTCATATTAATTAGAAGAAAGTGGAACTCATATTAGTGAAAATCCTTACAATGTGTTTAAAATAAAATAAACAAATTATTTAATACGTACCAACTTTAATTTCATCAAAATCACAACACCACGTGTATTAAAATTTAAGATGATGAAGTTTAGTTTCTTGATGATGGAGAGGTTGGGGATACAAATTACAGCCTACCAAAATTCTTCTTTTTTTTTTAAGAGTTTTCCTTCACGAGAATTCGGGTGCATTTGCTATCAATTATACCTGTTTCATCCTTACACTATTGGCGTGATTAAATGCGTATATCAAGAACCGTTAGCAAGGCACGGAGCATAATGAAATCTGTTGTCAAATTATGGTTGTAGAAAAATAAACTAAAGTAAGATATCCGGTTAGAACGTAAATATGTTATCAAATTTCTCGGGTCATCAGACAAGCGTAGGATCTTGAAACGAAGGTCGTGTCTATGAGATGTGTGACCTCGTTATTGAACTTGAGGC
Organism: Timema californicum; assembly: GCA_902141385.1. Classification (NCBI taxonomy): domain Eukaryota; kingdom Metazoa; phylum Arthropoda; class Insecta; order Phasmatodea; family Timematidae; genus Timema; species Timema californicum. The sequence goes on from CABFOW010000026.1 coordinate 629,518, forward strand.
TGACAGCTAAGGGCCGATATTGGATCGCATAGCCCGTTTCGTCGCTTCCGCCTTCTTAACACACGCGAGCCGTCGGCAAGTTCAAACACCTGGACGACGCACCATCGGCGCTGCTGCAACGATGGCCAATAGGTATAGTGTGGTTACCAAAGAATTATATAACGGTGCTCTCAAAAAGTTGGTATTTTCAAATATTACTAAAAGTTTATGTATATTATTAGTGTTACAAGTAGTTCTGTAAACAGTAGATCTCACTTTCTCCACTAAAAATAAAAAAATCTAAGCCTATCATGTTAAGAATTATGTCATCGTTAGCGTTACTTCACTTTAAAGATTTCTCTTTGAATTTAAAGCTAACATATTGTATACAATTTCTCCTCGGATTGGAAGAGGATATCTTCCCTTGGTGATCAAATTAGACAGAAAAGGTATTAAAACTAATTTCAGAAATATATTACATTCATTAATAATAATTTTATTTGAGGTGGGGATATAGTAAACACGAATTTATAGCAAAACCCCCGCTTCAGTGGCAGAATATGTCTACATCTTAAGGCGTCCACTCACGTGTTAGGCTAGTCCACTGATGACTGAGAGATCTGGGTTCAAATCCCAATCGGGACTACCGTGGGTGGGTTTCCTATATGTTTTCCCACTCTCCTTCCACGCAAATGCAGGTAGACTATCTCTAAAACTCTTCCGTCCTCATCCATAACCTCTTTAAAGTAGCTATCATATTCTCATGTAACTCAAACAGGTAGTAAGACGCAGAGATAAAAAATAAAAATTTATACATAGGAGCAAATTTAGAAATATATAGTTTAATTTTCTTCACACGGTGACTTCAACAGTTATTAAATATCTGTCAAGGGTGTCCTGGAATTTAATGAGAACTTTTTTACTTTATTTAAAAAGTTGGCCATCTAATTAATGCTGCAATATTCATTACAGATATTCAATAACTAATTATATCACATGATAATAAAATTAAACTTTTTTTTTGCTACTAGAAAAATATTGTATTTATTTTGATCAAATAAATATTTTATTATAAAAAATGCAAAAATACTGCCCTTAGCTCGTGGTCCCCACATATCCACCATAAAAAGGTTAGTCCCACCACATATGTAAAGAAATTTTTAAATATACAATGGGTGCTAAATCTATGGTTTATAATTTTAAATTCTAATCACTTGGGATGATATATTAAACTAAAAACCTTTTTGAGCGGCCAACATATTGAAACGGCTAACCAGATTGTACACGCTGTATAAACTGAAAATTAGTAGTTTTACTTAAACGGATTACCCTATTACTGGAGTAATGCAAGGTAAGCTTGCTACCCTAAAATGTAACCTAACAATACATCCATCGTTATGCCTAGGCTCAAATAATACTCCTGCAAATTGCGTTAAAATTGGTTTCCATATTATATATATTTGATAGTAATCACGGAATAAATTGATAAAAAAATTTATTGAGTGGTTGCCATCTTGAAACTGGTAGACAAAGTAAAATTTTTTTGGGGTAAATACATTGTTTAGACTACGTTTAAAAAATGTTCCTGCTGGATTTCGTTAAAATTAGTCTACAGATTCGACACTTATCGTGGAGCAAGAAATCTGGACAATTAGAAGGACGCAATTACAATTGGTCAAGTTTAAACTGTATCTCGCCTGACTCGTTAAAAGTAATAATTTAACTAGTCATACAGATTATCCTACTTAAAATGCACTAAGCTTCATTTGTGTAGAGAAAGAGAGTGTAAACATATTTATGAAAAAAAGTACCCTAAGTACACCCAACAGGGTGTTGAAACCTGACCTCCCATTCAGAAGCAAACAAAACCAAACATATAAACTTTGGCAATAATTTCACGTGCTCACTGATGTGCGTTGTTCTTCATTAATCTGCCACGCAAATACGTTTGAATAGTAGGGTCAATGTGAATCACTCATCGAAACGGCAGAATATTTAGCGAGGTGGATAACTACTGTACAGTCTTAGTTAAACATCTCAGCGGTAAGAGAAGGCCATAGCCACCGTGAATGGACGACTACGTGGGACTTGTGACCAGTGGGATTTATGGCCACCAAGAATAATGTCGTGAGATTTGCTTTCACCACATTCAAGTTTGTAAAATTGAGAAAGTTGCAATACGGATTATATTTTGTAACATTATTTTAATCTGGAACCTGAGAAAGGATCCCGGCAATGGACTAACATTCAAAATGTCTCATTTTGATGCTTTCGTTTATCCTAACCTAACCAAACCTAAACAAACTTTATATAACCAATCTAAACTCAACCCTAGAATCTAATCTTATAAGAGTTTATGGTGGAAAATCCAAGCCCTTGGTCTCACGCGAGAGTACAAGGAATACAAGGACACTAAACTAATATGCAAATTGTGCAGCGTTACCTTGTCCCTTCCCACACCTAAGCATGTTAAGGATTAGTTGCTTATTATCATGGCGAATGCTCCATCATACAAAAACTTGCCGTGGCTGCAAATACCATGGACGCATGTGCCTCGCTAACGAAATGACTATAGTTGTTTGAAATTTAGTAAATATATTATTAGATAGTTATCACTGCTAGGAAAAAAAAACCTTAATAGAACTAAAGTTTCATTTTGCCAATGTTAATATCAAAAAAAGGATATATGACATATAATAATATAACCTTCGTGCTGCAATTACACCATATAATCATTGATCAAAAGCCGCTGTAGTTCTTCCATGTCAATTATCAAGAGAATTATTACTGAACACGATATAAACAGCTTCTTGTCTTTTATAGTGTTAGTAAAAGGAAATTCTTGGTCCAGTAGTCGAATAACTGTATATTGGAATTATTACCATACGATGGTAGGTACAGTATAATAGCGGTAGATTTAGGATATAGGCCTATATAACAAAATTATCTCTATACTGACCGAATGTAGGTAATTACATTGACAATTTTATATTCATTGAAACATTTGCAAATATATTTTTATATATTTGTGTTATTTATTTTATACTTTCTGAATTTATTTCATACATAAGCACATTGTTTGCAAATAAGCTTAATTATAAAGCAGACACAACACTCATTCCCCCGGCCTTTAATTTATAGGAAGCTCCGATTTAACGAGTAATGGATCTTAAGGCATGTCAGAAATATAATTCAGGACTCTAACATAAAAATAGATACACTACCCAGTAAAATAAGATGTCAGACGTCACTAAATTATATTTGTAGATCATTCTATCGTATGTACTCTTATTTACATAATAGTTGTAAAAACTTTCATCACATTTAGATGCATACAGTGTTATACCGATTATACTGTATCTGGTAGTTATAAAAAAATACTAAATATACTTTTATCACTTATGTAAAATCACCTGTTCTGCAACAATAAATTTCTACAGACTGTATATTATATTTATATTTAGCACCGCGTCTTACTACCCGTTATGGTTATACGCTATAAGTACTAATTACTCTAATGGATTAGGAATTGGGAAGGATGAATTAGAGGAAGGGAACCCACATTTGCGTGGAGGGAGAGTGGAAAACCATTTAGGAAAAACCACCCCAGTTCACCCGACCGAGATTCGAACCTCGATCTCCCCGTCCTCAGCGGTTGAGCTCAACACGACAAGCGCGTTAGCCAACTACGCCACCGAGGCGGGTCTCCACATTAGTTGACGTATGTACTAATGTGCTTAAGCTTTCTATATCATGTACATTTATTTGCACTTTATAATAATAATATTATTGAGAATGGCGATAATATTAATATATTTAACATGTACTTTATGAAAAATTTATGGCAGTCTATTAAGTTAATAGTAATACAAATAACCTACCATAAGAAGATTTAAATTCTCAGTTGGGTGTTCTGGGAGTGGTTTTGAACATTTTGGCTCTCCATCCTTCAAACAAACGCCGGTGTATTTCCTATTTATTAAACTCCTAATTACATCTGCAGTATATCACATCGTCAGTTGATTTTTATTTTAATAAAATGACCTACTAATAAGAAACAAATAACAGTTGTTTCTAGAGACTGAAATATGATACCCTGCATCCTAAAAAAATATATACAATTTTATGCACCACCGGGTATCGAGCCTTCTCTGTCTATAATCGGCCTCTTAAGACACGTGGCCATTCTATACAAAGCTAAAACTCCGTATAAAGCCATTGGTGTTTAATTTATCCCAAACTTGAAACACGTATTTCTTCAGGAAGTAATAGAGTGGCTCAAAATTTTTGGCAATAAAAACTACAGTTTTCTTTATATAAAAATATCAGAAGATGAGCCAATGCCAGTAAAAGTATAAAAACACTTTTATTTTATTTAATCAATGGCGAAGAATAATTTCTTCAGGCATGAAACGGGATGTACAATTTGTTTTATTCTACAAATTTTTTATTTGGTAAAGTCGAGTGTTGGTCATAAATCCCCATTCCTCCATTATACCACACACTAAGTCACGTTCCGGTTTCAATAGCCCCGAGTTCAAAAGCACAAATAATGTTTAAACTTTTTTTTTTCATTCTATTCGGCGGGAGAATTGAATCTCTGTACGATCTGCAAAAAAAAAAGAAAAAAAAAGTAGGTTTTTACATCATTACTATTCTTCAACATAACTGTTTCCTCCTACATAATATATTCAATTTCTTGTGGGGTAGCTACGGGCAGATTTTTAAAAATTTGCGTAAGAAACCGGGCACGAAGGATGACGTACCAACCGTATTTTCAATAAATATTACATACAAGGCAATTCGTTTGGAATAAAATGTACAACTCTACGACACAAACCAAATGCCTCCTAAATATATTCTTTTTCAGTTCTCTGTATACATATACATAAAGATAAATACAAAAACACATCGTTTTATATATAGTTGAATAGTTGGCTCTATGGTCTAAGACAGTGATTTTTAATTATTTTTTATTGTTTGCGTTACACTTTTATTCGACGTGCGTCCTAGTGTTTTGACCGTGTGAGCTGGCCACACTATGACTCGTTCAAGCGCATGTTCAAACACTTGTCTCAGTTGGACAGAGAATTTAAGGGTTTTTTTTCGCTCTATTCGACCATGAATTGAAATTATGTTCAAGAAGCAACAAGCTAAAGTTCCTCATTAATTATCCAACTCTTTTATGTTAAGCCATTAAATTCTCTGGAAAATATATTAAAGCTTACGAACACCTCTTTAAAAAAAATTATAACTGAATATAAGACTTTAACAATGTTTTTTATCAACAATAACCGAACTTCGAGAACTTTGTGGTATACCTAGTGAATTTCATGGCACATTAGTTTGCTACGGAACCCTTTTGAGAACCACTGGTTTATGGAGTCACTCTCGCATTAGACTAGAATGCCGATTACTAGAATACTAGGGTTCGAATCCCGGTTGGGTGTACTGAGGATGGTTTTTACGAAATAGTTTTCCATTCTTCCTCTATGCATGTGTGGGTGCAATTCCTTCAAATTTAGTCATCCCAAACTCTAACTCACTAGCGTAATTAGTGCACATGCGTATAACCTGAATAAGTAGTAAGATTCTGTGCTAAAAAAAAGTTGGATTGCCTGTTACAGATGGTCAACAAAATATTGTATATGAAAGTGACATCCTTTTATATATATTGAAAAATTATTACATTTACACAGAACATTTTAAACTAAGCATATTTTTACTTCTGTGTTGGACTTTTTTGGTATAATATTTCAACTAATTTTGGTGAAAATTTAAGCTTTATTTGTTTATATAAATATGGTTACTTAATATTATTATATTATTATCAGGCTAATTAATAATGTAGCTTAGTAAAGCATTTTAGTCCCATTTAATGAATATTTGTTTATGAATTAATATATATATATTAAAAAAGTTTATTATTTAAAAATAAATTTTAGTACAGTGCCAAATTCAAAATTATTAAGAATTATGCGAGCATAAAACGAAAAGAGAGCTGGTTATATAAAAAAAAATTAAACAATGCCAAATTATAGTCTTATAAACTTGAATTCGTCGTGCTATAGAGCGGTGTAATATTGCTCTACTTACTTTTAGTCAATAATAAAAAAGAGGACCTTAATGTTGACCCGTGGCACATGTACCAAACGCCAAGCTAGTTTAATCCAGTTTGCTGCTGATAGAGATATCAGAGCTCGACTCCTGACTGTGTGTACTGAGGGTGAGAAATTGCACATGGTGATATCAGAAGTAATGTTCTTGAATATCTGTCAAGAGCATTTTCATATTTCGAGGATAAACTTTTTTAATGTAGAGAAAAAATTTTCATTAAATTCCAGGACACTCTTGGCCGATATTAAACAACTGTTTATATTTCAGTCTTTAGAAAATTAAACTTTTTATGTTTCTACTGGAAAATATTTTATTTATTTTACCCATAAAAACAATTTGATGTAAAAACTGCAAAAATACTGCATTTTCTCTCGTCACCTTGCACCCAGACTTAAAAATAAATAAAAGTATTAAACACTAAAATTGTATGTGGCAAGAATCTGCATAATTTTATAATAGCATGCCGACTTTACACATGTCTAAAACCATTCACTTCTTTCTCGAACACCACTGCAGATTAAACCACATCCAACACATTTGTATTATAATATTTTGTTTACACTACACTTTTATATAAATTGTCTGATATAAGACATTTGATGTTTAATGGGACTGGTGTACTGTCTCATGTAACCTAATTAACATAAACACGTTTTATTACAGTACGTTCATTTAAGTTTTTATAAAAGATATTTATCGAATTTGAATATTATGTCAATTTTTTAATTCAAGGTTAAGCTTGTAGTAGCCGTTCATACCTTTTAGCTTGGAATATATTTTCAAAGAGAATAAATAAGAGTCTAAAATTTTAGTCTTAGCTATATTCAAATTTATTTCAAATGGACATATTTGACAGAAATAAAATGTTACTAGATCTACTTTCACGTAGTCATACGTCAAGTCCTATAATTTGCAGATGAACATTTTACTATAGGTCAATAATATCAATAAATAGTGGGTACAAAAGAACCATTTTGGATGTGATTATTCTGTACAAAGCAAACTGGATTGAACACATACTTAGGAGGAACTGTCTTCTTTAAGACGTCATGGAAGGCAAGGTTGATGGAAAGAGGATCTTAGGATAAAACATTAGATAATTTGAAGGAAAGAAGAAAATTCTAAGAGCTTAAGGAGGATGTAGTTTAAGTTGACTAAAAAAAAGGAATAGACCTGTCGTAAGACAGAACTCCTAATGATGATAATAATTATAAATAATAATAAATACTATCAATATTAACCATAAAAATGTGTTTTTATATTTTCTAAAAGGTCCTTTCACTGGCCATTCGTCAGAAAATCAAGGTATTGACTTAATTCAAAACAATTTAATATATTATTCTTATAGATTTGTTAATGTGGTTGCTTACTTGGGGCGTCCCAACAGGTCAAGATAGGGTTTCCCATGTTAATGAATTTACGTTTTATTGATATAATTTTGAAAAAACATAAACATTCTTACATAATTCTAAACAAGTCCTACGGTGTCAACAAGTTTTTTATTTTTAAAACTTAAGTAGACTTTTATTAACATATTTTTTATAAATACTTTACAACTTAGGTTATTTGCCTTATTCCCAAAAATGGCATGGAGTCTTACTATCAGAATGTAGATTAAAAAAAAAGTCCGTGGAATTATATGTTTGTGTGGAGTAGGAAACAAGGAAAAGGTAATTCTAAAAAGCAAGTTGGTATTTTCAAGGCACAAATAGAATAGTGATTGTTAAAAAAAATCATCATACGTAGAAGGAAAGTGTCCCAGTAGATAGAGCAGAAGCTTTGTAAAGTGGGCTGCTAATTTTTTCCCTTCTGTCTCTATTTCTTATATTGGTATCTAAGCGTGATTTTGTTTAGTTGCGTCAAGTTAAGATGCAACATGCTTTTCAAAATAGCTTGGAAGTTTCCGAATGGGTATCCAATCTCTAGCCATCCAAATGTAGGTACACTTCCTCTAAATTCAGCATTCTTCAGCTATATTATTATTATTATTATTATTATTAGCACCGCGTCTTACTACCCGTTCGGGTTATACGCACTTACGCTAATGTGCAATGGTAGGGTGATTGTGAGATGAAAATGAAGGAGCTACAGTTTAACGTGGAATCCGAACCACGGTGGAGGCCTGGCATTCCTCACATTCACAAGTTGTGCTTAATATACACCTTGTCAGAGTTGAAGGAAGGGTTTGGCAGAAGGGTTTGGCAGATAAATCTTTTCCGGGACCGGGGATTGAACCCCGGCCGCCAGCGTAGAAGTCTGACACCTTACCCCTAGACCACCAGGTCACCTTCTTCAGCTATAAAACCTTAGTGTAATTAGTTCATAAACTTATAGCTCAAATGTGTAGTAAGACTCAGGCCGTCTAAACACCCAGGGAACATCGTTTCAGAGTTAGTACTTTATATTACCTAAGCCAATGGATACGTGTATTAAGGCGTCAGCCTCCTCTGGGTTTGGTTTCTTTCTGTGGAGAAGTCTGAGTCTTAAATCCAGCCAAATGTACTTGGGACGGTTTTACTGTCAAGAGTTATTTGGTTTTTTCCTCCAAGCAAATTTGGAGACGTTTTTCTAATACTATACCTCCCTCCCAACTTGACCATTATAGTATATAATCGAAGTTAATCTGAGCGGATAGTAGCCCAGGTGAACTAAAAACAAATTTAATATTTGCTACGTTTCGACCTCACGTCTGCTCTTAATAAAAAAAAAACACTTTTAGCTAAAAGTATTCCGGCAGAACCGCCATTGTTAACGATTATAATCGTGTACTTAACTGTTTTCAACTCCAGTTGTAAAAGAAACCAGTTGCCACGGGACCTGACTAAAGTTCTTGCGACTATTCCCTCCCTTGTAAACTGTTAAAGAAATCTGACATAGTGGCCTTATTCATCTCATAATATTTCTTTCATCTTGTTCAGAGATTAAAGATAGGTGCACACTATGGGATGGCATATTGCATCAGCTTGTAAAATATTTTCAATTAAAGTTTTTCTCAATTTCACGTAGAATGTATGTTGTGTCTATTATATTATTAAGTAGATTTTATAGTTTATCAGATACTTAATAAGTTAATTAAAATACTTAATTATTAAAGATTATTTTTAATATGAATAAGTATATATAATATAAGTCATTAATTATACTCTTAGTAAACGCTCTAAAAATATTTAAATCAAATGTTCATACAAGTGAAGGAAAGATAAAATGAGAGTTAAGTAGGGGAGTTAATGTTATTTCTATAAAAACATTTAAACTTAATTCCACAACATACTTTGACAAATCTGTCGTGATACGCAAGCTACAACACTCTCACTATATATAAATCAGGACTTTGGTTAAGCAATATATATATATATATATATATATATATACAAACACACACACACACACAAGTTCGGGGAAATTCTTGCTGGGTAGTAATGTGGAGGAAATTTAGCTATACCATAGTTAACCTGTACTTACTGAATGAACAACCTTTAACTTTGAAAAAATCTCTTCCAGTTCACACACCTATACATACCTTGGCTAGGGCAGAGCGGTAGAGAACAAGAAAAACATACAGCACCCACCCAAAATTGAACATAACTTTAAATTTTATATATAAAAAAATATTAGTCCTGCTTGAAAAAACAAAAGACAAGAAACATGGTGTTTTGTAAATATGTAAATACAGACCCAAAAAAAAAAGAATATGTACTTGAAATAAAAAAGGAAAAAATTATTTCTTGTTTACTTATGTAGTTTTTAAAATAAACAAACAAGTTCCCTGCCTATCGGGTCGACCAGTATGAACCACAATTAAAATATACAGTATTTTGCACACCTGTGCAGATTAATAAGACACTTGGCGGTATGGTTACAGTACAATTTAAGTGACAAAAAAAAGTATTAAAATAAAGATAGAAAAATATTTTTATCCTCACAATGTTCCGATATGGAAAATGGCGAGATGAGATGTCCCGAGTCATTGGTACACTAATAGGGTCGTAAATAGTTCAAATAGTTTAGTCCTTTATTTTTTGGGTTCTTGAAATTTACACAAAAAATATTACTGGAATTGAATGAATTGAATTTGAGTTTTTGGAAAAGGCTGCGCGTTTTCTATCCCCCGAGAAAGGAATGGGTCTCACCATACAAAATGTGTAGCTGAGGCGACCCACGTTGCAAAGAAGAGCCTAGTCCCGCCGGACTAAGCCGGATGGAATTTCTCCTCGAGTAAAGCTAAGGCACACGCATACGATGTTAGTTTTATTTTATTATAGGTAACTGCACTACTATAAAGTTCTTCTTTCCCATAAATCACCCTGAGCTCCGCCAATGAACCTCCCCCCACCTCCACCACTTTCGGCCCCATACCGCTATCTTTGCAGGAATCCTTCCGCCTGGGCCACTTTGCCACGCATCTTACGAGAATTAACTAAAAGTTGCCCGGAAATGGTGGCAAGATTCTCGTAGAAATATCCTAGCTTCCAATACTGCCTTTTTATAAACTAATACAAAATTGTGAAAAACTCTTTAAGATTAACAACAAAAAGATTCTGATTCCTAAAACAATTACTAAAACATTTATGGACTTCTTCCTCGTCAAAAACTAGCCACCAAAAGAAGAAAAACAATAATAAAAAACAAGATCAATCTTCTTTCTCCATCTACTATCGCTCGGCAGAAATGCTCTCCTAGCAACACGCTCGTGTGGCTGGTTCGTGAACTACTTAAATAATCAAGATGGATCCCATAAAAGAAATTTATAATAAGTGAAAATAATCCGACAAAAAAAACATGATAGAAAATTACTGCAAAACTCTGACAAGACATCTTGTGCAAGTGAGGAATGCCAGGTCTCCACCGTGGTTCGGATTCCACGTTAAACTGTAGGTCCTTCATTTCATCTCACAATCACCCTAACCATTACACATTAGCGTAAGTGCGTATAACCCGAACGGGTAGAAAGACTCGGTGATGATAATAATAATTACTGCAAAATAAGGCACGTAATAAATTAATTCAAAAATTAGTATAATATTAAATTTCGGATAATTTTTTTGTTTTTCCAAAGATGTAAGTTATCAGAGAGCCACCTTAAATAGTTAATATCCCCGGGTAACAACAACTAAACCGTGATGCCAACGCAGCCATTACTGACACCCTAAAAATATATATTAAAAAAGAAAAGAATTACAAAATCACAACTAATATAATTAAATTACTAGATGGTAAAAATAATCATGATAAAAAACTAGGGATAATTGAAAATCCTCTCACTATATTAATGCTAACGACAATGTTATCATACAATTTTAAAATCCTTAAATATTTGGCTATAATTCTTTATTTCTGAACATTTAAATTTTATTTTAGTTAGATTAAATTTGTAAGGTCTTATCTCATAACTTTATATGAAGGTACTAAACGTAATTTTAAATGAAATTTAAGAAATTGAAAATAAATATACCACTCAGATTATGCACTAGAGCAGTAGACAATGTTTCAAGAAACCTGAAAATCTTTTCATGTTGATGGTGATTAAACTATACTACTCGCATCCCCATCCCCTAAAATCACCCTCCACCCTCACCTATTAGAGCTATACAAATCCACATTTAATTACGCTAATGGGGAAAATATGAGTCAAGTATAATTTAGGTTTAAATATAACCACGTTTGCGTGGAAGTATAATGAGAAACAATAAAGAAAGAATCCCTCTCAATACATCCAACCAGGACTCAAACCCCACAGACCGTGTGACAACCGAATCTTTTTAATTCAATATGTTATTACTTATTGTCCTAATCTCTATAAATAATTATATTTATAGATATTTAAAAATATATATATATTACTGACGGACTATTAGATAAGGTGGACTCTAGTTTAAATTTAAAACACATCAAAAATGTGGTCCAGAGTAAGTAACTGAACATATATGTATGAAGAAGGGGGTGGGGGATATTTTATGAGCACCAATACGTGTATGAAGGTTGAGTTAAACTTTTCAGACAGTCTTAAAGATTCAAGAAAAGTAATGGAGAACGCATGTACCGAAGCATACACAACAATAAATCATAAGACTTAAATTTTTTTAGTACCATTACAGTAAAACATCGTAACCAGCAAGAGGACACGTATCTATAAATGAATATAGAATTTAAGTATAATTTTTGACAAATCTGCAAAAAAAAATAATCTGGTACACTGTAATAATACTGTTTTTGACCTCTCTCATATATTAAAAAGTCATGGATGAAGTATATTTTTATTTAAATAACTGTGTATAAAATTTCCTTTTAGTAGGCCTACTTCATTCATGGATAATCACGCGTTTTCAGAAATAATTTTAATGTCTTGCACTTTAAAATTTTCTTTATTTAAAAGACCAACTCCGTTGTATCAAAAGGATTATGTGACACGTTGGATCCCTCTATCTAATAGGCTGCCAGGCTGCCGGGAGTTTTTCCAATAGTTAGTTTTAACATTGGTGACAAGGGGTTCAAAGGCAAGGGCTAGGCCAAATATAAGCCGCTTGTGCGCATAATATCATATAGTAACATAAAACCTACAGAGCACACAGTACTCAGAATAAGGAATATATAAAATCACAGAAAAACAATCCGTAAACTAACAAAAAAACATCTAACATTTAATATCATATCTTCAGTACCGAAGGTGTAATCATCTAAATAAAACGTGAGCAAATTTTAAGGTTTTACTTATTTCGTAGTAATAAGAGTTATATATAATCGGATCACATATCCGTGTGATAAGTGTGCAGTAATACATGTAGGCCTACGCGTCATCATCATCATAGAACCCGGTATCGTCCACAATCACGTGGCAATAAAATACCGTATCATCATAATTAATGCCCAATCGCGGCACAAATATTTCAATAAATTTCCATATCACCATAATTGGCGCCCATCGCGGGATTCAGGTTGATTACCAGACAATATCTAAAAATTTGATTATGTATCTATGTACATGTGTGATTACTATCAAAAACACATGCTTACATTTGTAGGCCCAAACTAGGTGGGCTATACAATAATACAGTAGCTCCGTGGCTTCTTTGGTGCTGACTGACAGCATTGAAAAGGCACCAGACCAAATTATGTATCCCTACGCCGAACTATATGATCTGCAAAAACATGTGTTTAGCATCTGTCACTTCTGACGGTCAAAATTTAGGTATATACCTAAATGTTGACTGATAGAAGTCAGCTGTGAGCTGTCAGTCAGCACCAAAGAAGCTATGGGGCTACTGTAACTGTGCTGCCTTGGGTTAACTTGCTTTGTATCCCAAGTGCTAATATATGTACATAAAAGTCAATAATAGTAATAAAATGAATCATAGCAAACACGATACTTTAGGAACTAGTCTTAATCATGATCAAGACCCGCCAAGTGTATCAATATTACGTTTCTTTGACCACAAACCATCTTAGAATGTTATTGCTGTCACATTAAATACCATCACATGTATTTTTGAAAATAACCTCTTACGGTGGGGATGTAGGTAACGTGACAAAAACTAGAGTTATTTCAGTTTTTATATCAAATCTTTTTTTTTACCAAAATAAATATTCCTCCAGTAAAACGATAGAGCTTAATTTTCTTCGCGTGGTGATCTCAACAGTTGTTGAATATCTGTCACAAGCTTAGTAGCATTAGATGACAAACTTTTTAAATAAAGAGGAAAAGTAATTAAATTACAGAACACCCTTGACAGATATTCAAGAAATGTTGAGGTAAACATTAATCTCTATGGTTGCACTGAATCAGTATGTTATTTATTTTGACCAAAAAAAGTTAGGATACAAAAACTGAAAAAATCCTAACCTTTTCTCACGTCTCCTACATCCCCAAATGGACATGGAACTAAGAAGACGCTATTAACCCTGACCAGGGAGGACAGGATTTGTTTCGAATCTCGGCCGTGTGAAAGAGGGAGTTCTCCAAACAGTGATATTAGTGGTGGATTTTTTCAATCCTCCTATGAGAGGAAATTTACAAAGCATTTAATTAATAGTAATATTATTTATCTTGTATCCTGTCAGTTTCTGGCTGACGCACAACATTTGAGTCTAAAAAATGTCACAAAAATACGCAAACACTACACCGGTTTAATTCAAAATGTTGCAGACATTACTATTGTTTACTTCCAATTTTTTGTGTTTAAACATTACCTCTATTTACTTCAAAAATTGGCAAATATATACAATATGCAATCCTCTATGTAGGAATAAATACACTTATCTTAAAACAGTTAAGATAATTAACTTGCACATTTTAAACCCCATGATTTTAGCAGAATTTTTTTTTTTTATAAAAAACTCAACCTTAGGCAAGTTTGATACCAAACAGTGCCTTGATCTTTGTTAGTTGGAGAACCAGATTAGCCATTAAGAAAAATCCTCTATAAAAACAAAATAAATTTTTTATGTCCACATTTTTAAGATTTTACTATATGATTAGCATAATTTTGTATATATATACTAATATTATATACAGCTGCAGACAACATGACTTGACCTATGTCTCTTCAGAGTATTTTTAGTAACTTTTGTAATTTTTGAAAAACATAATGAAATTTAATGAGGAAACAATATTTAATCGTAATAATAGAATTCAATGTGAATGAAAATTAATAAAAATTAATAAAAAATATTTTTAAATAAAAATTTGAACTCGTAAAAGTCAAAATTAACAATAGGTAAGATATAAACAATGATATAATAAGTAGCAAATCTGAGATCGATAGACAATTTTAAGAAAATAACACTAAATGTCTCTAATCAAAGTCTGAAAAGGTTAAATAACATATTAAAAATGTGAGTCCAACTCACATACATAGATAACATATTAAAATTCATATAGTGATAACAAATTAGTTAAAGTCAAAAAACTAAATAAGACGTATAAGAACAAATGTACTTATGTACTTATTATATATTTGTTTATATCTTACCCATTGTTCTTTTTGACTTTTATGAGTTCCAATTTTATTTTTTAATGTATTAATTTTTATTAGTATTCATTCACATTGAATTCTATTATTACGATTAACTTTTATAATGGTCAAATACAGTTTTTCCTACCAGAATTCTATTATCTAAACAGTATCATCTCCGTTAGCCCCAGCTAGAATAGAACCAAGGTCCGCTAGATTTGTGTTGGATCACTTTAACCTCTTAACCGTGTGTGTGAAGGACTCTGAATCTAATTTATCACCAGTGAGGAAAAACTATATTTTAGGCTCTAATAATTTTAACTTTAATATAATTACAGTACAACGAATGAGGTTCCAATGAAAAGAAACGGACACAAAAGTATAGATTTTTTTTCAAGCTTCAAATAAACGCAGAGTAACCTATTTTAATGTTAATTAAGACAGCATTCAGAGAAATACTAAAGGAAACACCATTCAAAATAAACATAATGACGTTCAAGAAAGTGACGTAAAAAAAAAGTGGCTGTTAGTTTGTATTTATGGCTGTGTTTAGAGATCGAAGGGGGTGAGGAGAATTTGTGACCAGGGGAAGGGTGGGAGGGAGGGAGAAAGATGGTGTTAAAACAATGGGTCGTTTGGGCTGGCAGCGTCTTGAAGCCGGAAGGGAGGTAGACCTTTTTACTCCATGTAGGGAGATAGCTACGCCGTGCGTAGACTTTTCTGGTAGCCGGGAACATCCGGTGTAACTCATCTTGAAGACGCTATGAGTGGCCTGAGGGAGGGAGGGAGAGGACAGAGACCAGACAGAAGGCGTTGGTGTCAAGAAAGGTTTTAACACTCGCTCCTGTAATTTACTATACTACCAAAAAATTAGATATGTTTGTGTTCCCTTTGTTGATTTTTTAGTCCGTTTGTTTTATAAAAGGGGCATTCTTATTTATAAACGGCTTGATCCAACGGAAGAGGAGGGAATAAATGCACCAGAACTTGTTTGCGAATACGATTGGCGAAACCGCGAAATAAATTACAGATTCATAAAAACATTCTTAGTGTATTATTACAGTGATTTGGGTGACTTGGTGGTCTAGGGGTAAGGTGTCAGACTTCTGTGTTGGGGATTCGGGGTTCAATCCTCGGTCCTGGAACAAATTTCCTTCGCCTCTGACAAGACTTGTATTAATCACAACTTGTGAACGTGTGGAATGCCAGACCTCCACCGTGGTTCGGATTTCACGTTAAACTGTAGGTCCTCCATTTCATCTCACAATCACCCTACCATTAACATATTAGTGTAAATGGGTACAACCCGAACGGGTAGTAAGACGCGGTGCTAATAATAATAATACAGTGATTTGAGACAAGTCCGACACCTTATCTCAGTCGATAGCATGTTTATCTACCGAGCTAAGGGTACCAGATTAGATTCCTGGCATGTCCGAAAAATGTACCAGTCCTTCTGGAAGGTTCCAGTTTTATTTATATTTCATCATGCTTACATCAATTTTTAGAAAGGCTAGAGTAAGGAAGAGTAAGTTTTCTAAGATTGGTTGGTTTTCCCATGGTATTCAAAAGAGGGGTGGGAATCAGTGAACAAAGGAGAATTTTAAGAGGGTGACATAGAGTCGTCAATCACATACAAAATAAAGTAAAATGACCATCCAGGTATGTTGAGAAAATTTTCTAGCACATTTTGATTAATTGAGTTTGACATTATAAAATTGTTCTTTAGTTTGAAATAAATTATGGGTGGATACTTTTTTTATTTGAAAAATTACTAAATAGAAAATGTATATATTGTACGTGGGCTTATTTGAATTAACAGAGCGACAGGTTAAGATAGGATTTATAGTGTAAATATATTTCTCTTTTACAAAGAGGGTTTCTATAGTGGTAAGAACATTTAGAAAATACAAACATTATCTTTTGAGGTCAGAAATTATGACATTTCACAATAGTATTAGTATCATTTAGTGTCAACCTCGGTTAAGTAATCGTCTCAGTACCCAATGCTAGTGGGTTTAAACCCCAGTCAAAGTTGATGTATTTTTCCTTGAGGATAAGTAAAGCCATAAGTCCCATTTCGATTGTGGCATGTAAATAATCCCTAAAAAAAGTATGTGGAAGTTGCTTTTCCGTAAAAATGGGTAGGTTGTTTCGCGCTCACATGTAGAAATCACTCTGTTTTCCCAGGTAAGTGTCGAGGGCTAACGAAAGAAAGGGTTATAAAACCGGGTCGCCAATAAAAATATGATTAAGTTATTGTGACTTGCATGGATTAAAAAAATGACGACCCCAAAATAGTGCGATAACATGTTGGGTAAAAAAATGTGTTATTTTATAGGTATGTCATATCCTGTCATACTTTTTCCTACAAAAATTCAGTCGTCAGTTGTTCAACATCATCAATCACGAGCGAAGATAGTATAGTATTAATTGTTTTAAAATGGTTTTATGTTGAACATAGTATTTCTGGTTTTTAACTGGAGTTATGCCTACTTGCAAATCAACGATTGATAACTATGACAAACTCAGAGTGAGAAAAGAGCCTATTTAGTGGATATATAAACTCTTTAGTTTTGGTCATATCGGAAGGGTGAGGTCTGGAGAGTCTAAGAAAGGGGTCGATATTCTAGTGTCCTGCAGACTGCCACTGCCGCTTCCTCGTCGATATTATTATCAAATTAAATACCCCTAATACAAAAACCGCATAAAAAATCATAGCTTAGGCACACTTTTACTTCCGTATTTAAGATGAAGATCGATTCGTTGTATCTCATTGGCCGGTGTGATTAAAATATTTATTTTTCAAAAACGAACAGACATAAGACATTTAGAAACTATTGATCAATTCCACTGCAAATAGGAAGTTTATAAACCGGTTAGAAGATGTTAAAACCGATACACATAAGGGGATAATAAAATGTAATTTATACATACTTTAAGTAATTAATCATTCGTAATATCTTATTCTAAAAAAAACTTTAATTTTACTTAATGTGCACAGTCAAAACTGTATATTTTTTTAAATTGTTTATATTTATCATTCAATAACATTTCTTGTATATTTCTTTCTTTTATAAGTAACATGTTAAATTCTTTTGGCACAAGCGAACCAACATTTAGAAATTGTTGAGTGTAACTAGTATGCAAAATGAAAACAAGATTCTTTTTGTTTTCAATTATTATTATTATTATTCGCACCGCGTCTTACTACCCGTTTGGGTTATACGCACTTACGTTAATGTGTAATGGTGGGGTGATTGTGAGATGAAATTGAGGATCCACAGTTTAACGTGGAATCCGAACCACGTAGGAGGCCTGGCATTCCCCACATTCACAAGATGACTTGTCAGAGGTGAAGGAAGAGTTTGGTAATCAGATAAATCTGTGCCGGGACCGAGGATTGAACCTTTTTCAAATAGAAGTTTGAATTATTATTTACTTATTTCTTTATTTGTGACTAAAATGTTAAATTTTTAATAAATACTATCTTAGGGATTTTTTTTAACATTATATCCTATCTTAAAAAAAATTATTTTATACTAATCATATTTTATATTCCCTCAGAGCACTTATATTGAGTCAACGTTTGACCAACGATGCTACTTGCATCGATGGACACGCGAATTAAAGGTAAAGATCATTTTTTAGTTAAAATTGTATACTGCCTGGACGAATAAAGGTGGGGACCCACTGCCGTCACGTCACGTGAGAGCACATGAGCTTATGTGGTCAACCAATAAATGTGAGCAACCATATTGTTATTGAATGGAGTGGTGCAAATTCACGCTGGGACCACTACACACATCACGTGAGCTCATGCCTCCTCATACCCACACGCGCCCTCACAATTTCTGCGGCTGCACATATTTCGTGAGCCATGAGTACGTTGATGTCACATGAGTAGACAAATGGTGTTGTTTTCTTGGCGGTCAGAGTTGTGACAATCGCTAAGTATGGAGAGAATGCTTATTGAAATGTGCGTAAACGAGCTTTTGTTTAACGACGCCAAGTCACGAGACTATAAGATGATCTAAGAACTTAAATATTTTCTTTGTCGGCCTAAAGTACATTTCATAACAACTTGGGAGTTCTTAAAGAGTTCCTTAAATTTCTCCCATCTCCTTTAGTTTTAAATATCTTAGATGCACTTACACCCTTTTCCTATGAACCACTGCATTAACCAATAATACTGAAAAAGCATTTTCCAGCCCCTCTTCAAATTCAGATTAACTGCTTGATCCCCTTTCTCAATGGTTATTCCAAGACTGAAGAACTAAACACTTTAGGTAAGAAAACTATCACTGAAAACCAAACGAGAATGCACGGCGTTATAGTGTGAATCCGTACACCTCGTCACGTCATATGTGTGGTCACATTCATTCACGTAACGTGATGGCAGTGAGTCCGCACCTTAGGACGCAGCAGCGTAAAAACGCTAATATGACTTTTTTCTTTGGAATTTATATTTCCTCCTCTATTTTTTCCTCCGTTTATTACTACTGGTTAAAGTTATACACGTTAAGTTAAGATAATGGGGTAGAGATCGGGAAGCGGAAAGAAATGTACCCACATTCAAGTCAAGGTAGAGTGTGAAAATATTTAGTTAAGTCTATCCTCAATACATCTACCAAGGATTTGAACCCCAACCTTCCAATCACTGGAAAGCCATAATAAAGAATCTTTATGATTAGTCCGTGTGCCAATAGGTGCAGAACCTTCTAAATACATTCTTTATCAGCTCGACGTGTAAAAGAATACACATTTGTTCCCTTTCGAGTCAATATCGTTACAACGACAATGATTAGTTAGCTAAGGATTGCTGGTCATGAAGAGGTCGAAGTTCGAATCTGAGTCTAAAAACTTAGGGTTTATCTACACATGAGATTTATCATTGTTATTTTATCAACCTCTCTTAAAGATATTTTGAGTATCACTTTGACAAATGTGTCTGTAATACAAATACTTACATTAAAGCCGCCTACATAAAGCACAATATATATATATATATAAACTTGCTTACAGATGGGCATAGATAACAACTAGAAAAAGCTACTATATCAACTTTCACTTAGTCATACGTCCCATCATGGTTTTTTTTTAACACACTGTATTACTACTCGTTCAGGATATACGCTTATGTAACCTACTAACTACGCGAATGATTTTAGATATTAGGAAGATTATATTTAAAGGAAGTGTAACCGCATTTTCGTGAAGGAAGAGTAGAATTTTTTTTTGTAAAAACTAGCCTCAGTACACCCAATTGAGATTCGAACCTCAATCTCTTCATCATCGGCAGTCTAGTCTACTACTAGATTTGCGCCTTAGACCATGCAGTCACTGAACCGGGTGTCAAGTCATGTAATCTGCAATGCTAGATTTTCACAAATATTATAAATATTTATAAAACACCACTAATAATATGATTAAATGTGTTCAATGTTAAACGAAAAAAATACGTTTGTAAGAAATCTAGGTATGATAAATCTTGGCCAAGAGAACGTTATTGTACCCAAACACTTATTGTCTAAGTTATCGATTTAAAAATCGTGTTCATAACTCATGGTGCAGCACCATTTCCATCATGTTAAAGACATCTTGCATGGTCCGAATATTTTAGAGACCAGACATTTTCTCATAAATTATTACCTATTCAGAGACCGCGTCTTCAATCATAGATGTCTTACTTATTCCCACATAAACGTACACCCGTCAGCCTAGCAAAATACCAAATAAGAGATTGTAATTTTAACTAGTGGACTGCTAAGTTTTTTTTAAGTATATTACTTAAATCACTTTCAGTACACCCAACCGGGGCTCTAATCCCGTAATCTAAGGCAGTCTAGTCTATTGGGAGAGTCACAGTAATATTCTAAACAATCTTCAAATTTAGTTTGCTTTTTTGTTTGTTTTTTGACTTGAAATCGTATAGCTGACATAATGTGTAGCGTAATAGATAATTTTATTTTTACATTTTAAAATTAACTGTCAATAATATTACAACATTCTTTAAAAGAGAGCGCACTTCAGAACAATATTATTTTATTTATAAATTTATTTGAAATGTTTCATACCATAAGATATTACCCAAATAGATTATTTTTATAATATGAAATATTATTATCAGTATTTTGTATCAACTTGTTTTGTTTTATTTTTATAGTATTTTGCTCACGGGTAGCATTGTTCAAAAAATTTATGATTAAACCATTTCCCTGGTTTTATATCATACTTTAAAAATTATTTCCAAAAATATTGACACCGAAAAACAACACTACTTCAGGTAAAGTAGTAAACCCGATCTGGTTTTTTGATCAGGGCTTTAATTTCAGTGGGTTATAATTAGGATAGTTTTTCTCAATGATTTTCCACTCTCGCTCCATTCTAATTTAGTTATAGTTTCTCTTAAATTCTACCTTTCTTGTCCCCTACCTTATTAGCTTAGTTAAATATGTATAGTCTGGATAGGTTTTAAGATGCAGTGCAAACTAAAGTTGGATTAAACTTAATTTTAAGTCATATTCAATACTGTCCAACATTATTCAGTGGAATTTTAGAACCGAGTCGTTTCCACTTTGATTTATCTTCACGCTTTCCCCCTATCGTAGTAATACCATTAAATTTCCTGTGCGTTTGTAAAACGTGATTGCAGCTCTCTCACTTAAATACTCTCGTTAAAGAAAGTCGATCTAGGATGGAGGTATATAAAGGTAAATGGACAATTCACCCCATGAGGTCATGGAAACATTGTATATCTATCTATCTTCTAAAGGTTAGTGCACCGACAGGAAGTGTAGCGCTTTCCCTTCCTCCCCCCCCCCC
>CABFOW010000027.1:0-27106 GCA_902141385.1 Timema californicum
AGAAACTCACTGTAAAACATTGTGTATTTTCTTTTATTATATTATTATGCCCGTGCGAAGCCGGGTTGGGCTGCTAGTTTTATATTATAATAAGCTAAGGTTATTTTAATATCATTGTACTAATATATATTTTCGTTTTATTTCAGGTAAGTAGCAGTTACTTCTTAGTATATACAAGCATTGGCAAACTACTTTAGTTTTCGGAAATAACAATCATAAAGGTAAGTTATATAGCCATATTCTCAAAAAGTTATTTTTTGAGGCATCAATTAAATTGTTATTTTTACTATTTCTATGTATTTTTATCTTGTCTGTATTTTTATCAAAAAATTAGATACTATTATTTTATTTTATTTGCTACGTTAAATTGTCTGAGGTTTCGCGCTCATTAAACAACACATTCACACATTCAAGAACTTCAAATGCTAGAAAAGAATGAAACTTCAATAAGCATTAGCTAAGAAAAAAAATTGTCGACGTTATTTTATTATTATCCTATATGATAACCGGATGTCCAAGTTATATTCACGTTAAATTTTGGCAAAATAATTTATACACTGATTTGAGATTGATTTAGAACCAAAAAACAAAAGCAAAACAATTTTTTATATAATTAATGGGTTAAAAATTAAAAGAAAAATCAAGGTCCACATACGATAATTTCCATAAATAAAACTATTATACTATGTTTAAAATTTTCACCCTCTTTCGTTTGGCATTCTTCCGTATCAGCCAACACGCAGTTTAATACTTCCAAAAGTGGTTAGTAACAAGTTTTGGCTTTCTATATGCTTTAATTCTACAGCTACCCGAATAGGTAGTAACAATGTATTGTGTGCTAGGTTCACAATGGATGTAAAAAGAAAGAGGATAAGGTGCACAAACTATATATATATATATATATATTGCTACTTATTTTAAGTTTAAAATTGCTTGGTTAATTATGTCTAAAGATGCACTTCCCTGTTGATACGTGGTCTAAGGCATTCCGACGTGTGTGTGTATATATATAAATAAATTAATTTGAGGTGTACACCTTGAGGTTTCACTAGGTAAATTTGTAAAGGCCTCCTTTCTATTTGACATAGGTTTGGAATGGCACTTATCGGATTTCACGGAATCTAGGGCGTCAAGATCTCAATATACATTCAAATTAGCTTATAGTGAACAACTATGGACTCATATATATGTTTCACAATGTCCAAAGTTCCGTAAAACATAAATGTGTGTCCACTTAACCATAAATGATAGGTCGACCTCAGTGGTCTTTGGCTAAAGTACTCACCTCAAGTCACGATGTTCATGTGTTCAAGCCCAGCCAGGGTCGAAGAATTTTTCCTGAGCGATAAAAATCCGTTGCACAACTTCCTTTGTAGGGAAAGTAAGGACATCGCGTGGTCCCATGTATATTGTTGTATGTAGCATAACCCTGGAAGATACGTGAAAATATCTTTCCTGGCAAAATGGGTAGGCCCTTTAAGAATCGCCTATTGAAATTTTCGTATGTTAATAAATAATTTTAATAATAATAATAAACTAAATTACGGGGTAGGGACACACAAAACAAAATATCACAATATTAGAGTAACTCCATTGAAAACTATTATTTAGTTTTTAAATAGTCTTCTATGTGCTGTTACTTACTATTCACCATTTAATAAATATGTTATGCCTTTTAATGTGATAATTTATCTGTTTGCCTGAATATATATCCACGTAAATGTAATATAAAATCACATAAGGCTGTTGTACGTGTCCTGTGTGTAAGTTTTATTTGTTGAATCATCTCAATTTATCTATTATGCTTAATGGATTTAAGGTTAAAATGTAAGTCTTTGGATTGC
Organism: Timema californicum; assembly: GCA_902141385.1. Classification (NCBI taxonomy): domain Eukaryota; kingdom Metazoa; phylum Arthropoda; class Insecta; order Phasmatodea; family Timematidae; genus Timema; species Timema californicum. Next base: position 1,845 of record CABFOW010000027.1, read on the forward strand.
AGTAGAATATCATGTTAGACAGAAAAAAAAATATTCATGCCAAAGAAACTTACAAATAAGATTTATATATTAACCTTTATATTTGATTTATTACGAATTTAAACACAAAAATGTAGCCATACTGAAAGTAAGTTTTCTCGTTACTGTTTTCTCGCTGATGAGATAGCTTGTACAATTTATTCTAAACGATAAGAAGTCCCATAGCAATAGGATGAATACTTTTTGAGTTTACTGGAAACAACTAACAGAATGTAATCGAACGTACAGACAAATTTACACTTTTAATATAAGTATACATTTTAGACATCCACAAATATTGGAATCACTTTCAAGTTTTCTCATTGTATTTTGAATTCTAAGATGTAATACCAAATTTTACATTTCCTCAACATTTCGAATAGAGACCCGATAACGAAACCTAGGTTTATATATAGGAAAACACACAAATAAAGTAACCTTTTACGAATTCTCAATCTTTTCTTACTACTATTACTTCAACAAGGAAATCTCGTAAACTTTCCAAAACAATTTATCTTAATTTCAAATGATTAGTGAAGTGGAGGTTATAAGACTGGGAGGTAAATTTATAGTGTTGGACTTTTCTTGGGGAATATTGTCTGGAAGTTTGGGACCGCAATGGATGGTGTACGCTCACAAGAAGGGAATATAAGTTTGGGTTTGTTGCGTGGGGAGAGGAGATAGGTTTGGGTAAAAGGTACAAGAGAATGAGTCTTCTCAAAAGTGTTTCGTAAAGATAGGTGAAATCGGAAAAGTTTAAAGTGATAAAGATTTTTTATTTAACACTGGCCACAGTTTGGAATTAAAATGTATCTTATCAAATATATATAACTGTTTAAATTTAATTGAAAGCTTTGTTACCATTGAAATTAAATTCTAATTCAGGATTTATTTTTACTTCAAATAAACGTAATGACTATTGAAAAGCTATATCAATAAATGTAATTTATTATTAGAGAAGGATGACAAAACTCTTTTAAACTTATTTTATATATAATATATTCACATTCAAACTAATATTGTGATACAATTTTAAGTTAAGTCAACGCATTCAACAAATGTATATGCCACGGGTTTCATGTTTATATTAAACCAAACACCAAGGGAAATCCGATAGAAATGTTCTAAAATCAAATATAAATTTAATTCTGTAACCATAAATTTTAAATTGTGTATGCCAGCCTATATTTTTAAATCATTTGAATTAAAGTGTATTTAGAAATAAAAATTATGGAAAGTTATAGTAATATTAAAGAAAGAATGTAAAATAAAATATGCATGAAAGAAAACTGGTAAAAACAGTTATCTACTAAAGAAAATATGTGTGTAGAAGATATGAAGATACTTTTTACAATTGAAATATAGCACTAAGTAAGATCGGCATAAGGAGAACCCTCCTCTCTTTTTTTTTTATCGAAACTACCTGTTCAGGTTAAATGCATATTTTATAATTTCTCTAATGGTGTGATCCACCTGAGTGTGACAGTATTAAGCTAGTAAATTGTGTTCTTCCATTCAAAACAAGTTTGTAATTTAAAGAAAACAAACGTACGAGCATTTATTCATAGACATTATTGTGTGTGTGGTTCCTTGAAAGGGCAAAGAAAGGGAGGAGGGTTGGCATTCTACTAGGACCAACCTTCCTGTCAAGCCTGGTTGCATCTGATACAGGAGAATCAACATTGACATTGTCTTATTATTTACTTTACATCCATTTGTTTCCAGCCTATTACCTGGTTAATCATTTTCTTTTCATTCAAGCCATATATTTTCCACTACCAGCTGGCTAGGCCTGTCGTAGCCTTATAATCTTTCTTAAGACTAAGACGGGCACAATTTACAGTCCTTGGACATTAATTTATCAATGTGAAAGGGTAGACCCATATCTTCATCTATGATAAATTTTCGGCTATGCCGGGAATTGAAACTGGGACCCTTAGCTCAGTAGGTAAACAATCTACCGAACGAGATAAGATGCCGGACCACAACGTTTCATTATATGTTTTAAAAAATGTCAAACTTAACAACACATATCTAAAACAAAAAGGTGCCTAAAAAGTACGCTGACATTTAAATTCATTAAAGAACCGTTTGCATAATTTATCTCTCTTACAGATCTCAACTATAGCTTTTACAAATACTGACAAGGTTGTTTTATCATCTACAAACTGTTTAGACTTCGACTTCAATATTTTAATCGTGTCACCAACGATTGTTATAGTCAATAGCCCACTATCTCTTACTTGGTTATAAAAGTTTTTTTTTCAGAAGTGTTTATTCCAATATCAGTAAAATTTCTAATGGAAAAATCTTATCCTAAAGTAAGTAGGTCTACAAGCTTGGCTTACTCGTACTCACAAACAAAATCATTTTATGTTATGTCGTGACAGTTGATTTTATCAATTTCTTAAATATGGCTAAAATTTATCAATGTTGAACATAAGAAAATATTTCTGTATTTTCTAAAAAAAAAATTTCAACTAAAATGTCCTTATATATTATATAATTAGTAGCAGAAAGGACTCGTCTAGACACTATAGGCTATTATTTTACACTCACTCACTATTAAAGGTTTTAAAAGAGCATGGAAATGCGATAGATAATTAAACCCGAATCCCTTGGTACCATGGTTGCTTTCAAACCTCGAAAATATTTAATTTTATTTAATCGCTGATTCTATCAACGGGTTATAAATACTTAATATTTATCACCCCTCTCCATAAACACTAGCCAATCAATATAAACACTTTATTTGGGAAGAGGTTGCCCATATTCTACCTTATCAAGTAAATACTTCATGTTGACCAAACCTAGACACTAAAAAGGACCCTTCAGTAGTGGCTGCCTCCTTTCAAAGTAAACAGGCCTACCTAATTTAAACCCAGCCGAGATGGTAAACAAAGTATTCTGCAAAGGGTTAGACATTTCCTACCGAACCAAGAAAATACATCGTTTTGACCCAGCAGGCCGCTTCGTAAATTGTTGGCCAGCGCTAGAAAATTAATGCTTTAAGTTGGGGATGTGGGGGGACGCGAAAAAAGGTAATAGTTTTCGCAATGTTTATATCAGAACTTTTTTTGGTAAAAATAAATCGAATATTGCTTCAGTACAAACATAGAGTATAATTTTCTTCACGTGGTAACCTCAACAGTTCTTTAATATTTATCAAAGTTTTCCTGAAATTTAAAAATAACTTTCTTCTTCATTAAAATTATTTGACATCTAATGCCTCTATGCTTATAACAGATATTTAATAATTGTTTAAATTTCACCATGTGGCTAAAGTTTGTACTGAAACAATTATTTTACTTATCTTGGACAAACAAATGTTTTACTATGAAATCTGCAAAAACAATTGAATTTTCTCGCGTTCCTTACATTCTATCCTTAAGAATCTTATTTATATATAAGCTCGAGGAACGACATAAGATAATATATAAATAATAAAGACTATAAGGCATAATTGGAATGCGACATTTTTTTTAATACATGGGTTAAAGGGAAAGGGTGGTGGGTGTTAGAAACTATAGAAAGACAAAATAAAGTATAAATCATGATGTAAGAGAGAGAAAGAGAATAAAAGAGGATGAAATTGAAGCGTGTAGAGAAAGGTTCAGAAGGTTTTGGGGAGAAGTTGGAAGTGGAGGGAGGTAAGTAAGCCTCTAGATTTGATATATTATATGCGTGTAAAATGTATGGGAAGAGATAGGCACACAACAAAGTGAGATTATAATTCGGTGTCCGTGTTTTGGGCGAGCTCTTGGGATTTTGAAAATAGGGAATGATTTTCTAAAAGGAGGGCTGTGGGTGGATTGCGCATTTTGGTCGATGCGAAAAGAGGGTAGTAGTTGGGAGCATTACCGGGGGGGGGGCAGAAAACCTGAGCACGTGGAGGAAGAAGTGAAGAGGCTGGTGGGGTGTGGGGGTGGATATACAGGATGTTGTAAACACAGTAAATAATAATTACACCTCGGTGCTAAGCTTCCATATTAGGGTGAGAGTTGAAAGGTCACATGTGCATTTCGTACCTAGTGTTTTCACGACATGTACGATAACACATGTGGGGAAGAGCCACATGTTGGATGAGAAATATACTTCGTGATTAAACAAACTAGGTAAATATATGATTAGTAGAATCGTAATTAACAATCTCATTTACATAATTAATGATAATTAAAATTAATTTCCTTTCGACACAAAAGTTATATTGACGTCATAAAATGGATACTGTTCTAAACCGAGCCATAATAATTAATAAATTGTAAATTAAACACTATGGCATATAATCTTGTGAATGTGAGGAATGCCAGGTCTCCACCGTGGTTCGGATTCCACGTTAAACTGTAGGTCCTTCATTTCATCTCACAATCACCCTACCATTACAAATTAGCGTAAGTGCGTATAACCCGAACGGGTAGTAAGACACGGTGCTAATAATAATAATAATAATAATAATAATAATAATAATAATAGTAATAATAATAATAATAACTATGGCATATAGGTTTGATAACTCCCGAAGTAGAAAATTAGTTAAAACTTTCTAGTTTAAAAATACAAAAACAGTAACTTCAAGTAAAGATGCCTTTAATGCCTGACCTAATATTATGTTTGATATTATGGTGACATTTTAATAAGTGCCCGAACTATCTGTGCAGGGGATAATTTCATCATCTCTTGTCAAATGGTGGCACACCCTTAAAGTAATATCCCTGTAAAATATCTAACTTGAGATACTTGAACTTCACCTTTACAATAACATATTATTTTACTTCTTAATGATCCTTTCAATTAGCACCGTGTTTTAACAGCAATCTTATGTTCTCGCTCTATTAGATATAAACTTCCAGGATAGAAATGAGATATACCGATCTCTGAACGTGCGTTTTTGAAGCAGCACACGTTCATTATAGTTCATGTCATGAAGAAAATAATATTTTTTTAAGTTTAAACCCTACTGTAAGTTTTGAATGAGGTTACATACTCTATACTCATCACAAGACATAGTTAGGATAGTAAAATCTCACAGAATATGGTGGGTATGTTACAATGTACAGAAAAATGAAGTGCAAATGGAATATATATATATATATATTTTTTTCCCAGAACCCATTATTATTTAATAAAAATACATGTATCAATTTGTAAGTCTTATCTACGACCCCATATTTATTAGGTTATATGTTTAACTACCTGCGTGTATTTTAATTGTATCTTTTTTAAATTTTTAAATATGGCAATTTGATTATGTTTAAATGCCACTAGGCAAAGGAAGAGTGAATTTAAAAAATATATGGAAACTAGCTTATCGAGTATTTTAGACAAAGTTTTCGGGAGATTCTTAATTGAGAGTATGCGTGAAAAAAACTGTGATCAAGATTTAGGGTATGAAATGTGGTTTCATCCCAGGTAGAGTTTGTACAGAGCAGATATTTGCTGGGCAACAAGTAATTAAGGAATGCATGTGAGAAAGTATACCGTGCATGTATTGATCAAGAGAAAGCGTACGATCGTATGAATAAGACTATGTTATGTAATCTTCTGAGATAGTGTGGTGTGGCTACATGGCTATTATTATTATTAGCACCGCGTCTTACTACCCGTTCGGGTTATACGCACCTACGCTAATGTGTAATGGTAGGGTGATTGTGAGATGAAATGGAGGACCTACAGTTTAACGTGGAATCCGAACCACGGTGGAGACCTGGCATTCCTCACATTCACAAGATGTCTTGTCAGAGGTGAAGGAAGGGTTTGGTAATCAGATAAATCTTTGCCGGGACCTGGGATTGAACCCCGGCCGCCAGTATAGAAGTCTGACACCTTACCCCTAGACCACCAGGTCACTGCATGGCTATTAAATGCAGTAATCGTGGTGTATGGTGGACGTGCGTTATGGTGGATGGAGCTTTGAGCGAATGGTTTGACATTGAACATGGTGTTAGACAAGGTGTTATGTCTCCATGGCTGTTTAATGTATTCGTGGAGTATTGAGGAATGCCTGTGAGTACGTGGTTGAAGGGCAGATGGATAATGTGAATGTGAGAGTGATGCTAGATGCAGATGATTCCGTATTAATGGCTAAGATCAAAAGTGACCTTCAGAATGCATTAAATAGTTATAAGGTGGTGACAAATAGAACGGTTTTTCGTACAAATTTCTCAAAAACTTAGGTCATAAATTTGATAAGGCTGGATAAGGGCAATTATTTTCAGACTAACATAAATGGAGAACTGTTAGAACAAATCAATATTTTATTTGGTTTTAATTCTTTTTAGAAATATAAGGATAGATGGGTATATCGACAGAGGAGTGGGTGCATATAGGAGAATAGTTGGATGTATACGAACCTTTTGTAAAGAAAGAAGTAGTATCGAGAGGCAACGATAGCGGTATACAAGGGTGAGTTAACGCCAACAATGTTATCTAGATGTGAAGCGTGGGTTTGTCAGGAGAAACACGAGATCAAGGTGAATGCGGTTCATAAATAGAAATATGACTTGTATGTGGAAAAGCTCGTAAGGACAAAGTCATTAATGACTGGGTGCTTAAGGAGTGTGGGTCAAAGGGAGATCCAATAAGTAAATGTGTAAAAAGTGTCTTACGTTGGCTTGGACATGTTGAGTGGGTGAATGTATGAATGTTGTTGAAACAAAGTGAGTAAGCAAGGATAGGGAAGGATGACGACAGTGATTGAGGATGGGTTAAGTATATATATATATATATTTTTGTTTTTTAGCTACATTCACAGTGTGTGACTGCGTGTGTGTATGTACTTATCTAGAACATGGTAATCAATGTTTCATAACTATTTATGTCTAAATTTTCTTTAATTAACGTTGATAATAGAAGGGTTGAATGATGCTAACCAAAGGTACTTGAGTGTGATATTTTAAGTTATGTTTTAATATTCTATAACACATATATATGAAACTGTAAGTTATAGAGTATACGCTATCCAAACATCAGATTTCTTTCAAACGTTTCTCCCCCATGGCGGTATTTGTTCCAGCCCTGTGTAGTAGTAACATCTGGGGTATATAGGAAGCAGAAGGCACTGTAATGTTATACTGCCATTGACAGCACGGCACAGCCATCGTGGTCGTAAACCTCCTCTCGTAAAAACCTTGACTGTTCACGGGCTCAGTCGGCAAGTTGGCACTCAAACCCTGACGTCAGATTTCATACCCAACCAGAGGTATCTTAAAACATCGTATACTCCTACACCTTCATTTTTATAAGCTACCTGGTACACCATATATTTTGTCCAAAACATTTTTAGGAATATGAAAAATGTAAACTGTGATTTTCCGTGTTGACCATTTTGGAAGCCGAGTACTTTTGTGGAATATGAAAAACGAAAATTGTGATGTTTTTCCCTCTCGCTCATTTGGAATCCAAAATATTTTTTTTAAATTCAATTAATTTATAGCTTCAGAAGTGCAAGAAAGCATTAAAATGGTAATCTTGCAAACGTCTCTTTTTCGTAACCAAATTATTATTTTGTCAAGAAAACACGACCTTGATTTTAAAATTAAGTAAAACATATTTATGTAAAATTTGTAAATTCAAAACTATTTTGATGTCAAATTATATACATCATTTATGTTTGAGTAACATTTTTGTCGATATATTAAGGATATATTTTTTAACTTAATTAAAATAAAGAACCATGAATGGAGATTTTTTGGAAATGGAATCACTTCCTTTTCTTAACGTGAGAAGCCAATAAGCCACAATGATTCACATGATCAAACAAATTATTGTGTTAGTGTTTTAATAAATTATCTTTCTCTAAATATTGTAGAGGCAAATAAGTCTGAATGATGACTCGCTAGGAATAATTTTAGGCTTACATTAGTTTTGACTTGTCTTTACGTTATTAATCCTTAAATTTGAAATCTTAGGTTTAACAGATATATTTGTTTCTCTGCACATTGATATTTAGGAAATAATAATTCTTCACTACTAATCTCACATTGATCCTGTGTTACCCATTTCTCAAAGTCATATTTTATGGGCAGCTAATGGGTGTTTTAAAATTTCATCTAAGCTTTACAGGACTGTACCAATAAGATGTTCCCTCTCAAACCCGATAAACCAATCACACAAAATATTTAAGCTTGTAAAATTGATCTATTGTATATATATATATATATATATTTATATATATATATATATATATCTCTTTGACAGTTTAGTGACCACATCTGTGTTGCATCTACATTTCTATAATAGAATCCTGGGTTCGATTATCAGCGAGGATTAAATGAATTTTTAGCACTCGAATGAAATAAAATAAGTTTTGATTATAAAAGTATTATTTTGAATCTAATACCTTTTTTAAGAGGCCGTGCTCCAAATATATTGACTATTTGTGTTTATTTATTTACATATATATATATACATATATATTAAACCTTAGGTCAAAATAAATATGTCATCTAAATATCGTACCTTAGTAAACTTGCTTTTGAAAGTATACAGTTGATCTTCTAAGTAACTTATCCAGAACATAAAGTGCTGATATTGTGACTCCATTCTTTTTATGCCCTAAATCGGAACACGTTTAACAGTTTCAAATGTTATTATTGTTAGTACCGCGTCTTACTACCAGTTTGGGTTACATGCACTTACGCTAATGTGTAATGGTAGGGTGATTGTGAAATGAAATGGAGGACCCACAGCTTAACGTAAGATCTGAACCACGGTGGAGGCCTGGCATTCCCCACATTCACAAGTTGTGATAAATACACGTCTTGTCAGAGGTGAAGCAGGGGTTTGGTAATAAGATAAATGTGTGCCGGAAGCGAGGATTGAACCCAGACCTCAGTACAGAAGTCCGACACCTTACCCCTAGACCACAAGCTCGCCGTAGTTTCAAGTAGTTTTTTTAAATATAAATGTTTACTATATTGCACTTGTCAGAAGTTATATGGTTAGTCGTAACACACTCATATATAAATTCAAATAAAGACACGATTATTAAACACTATTGTAAAAGAAAAAACATTTTTCCAATCTAACGGGCTATTAGATTATTCTTACTCCAAACTTTCAACCTCGTGTTATTGGCAGTTTAGAGCGCCAAGACTTACATTTTACTACTCACTAAACTGCATAGACCATGCACCGATAGCGGGTAGAGTTGTTGGGGATAGAGAGGGGAAGGGAAGGGCATTTACTTTGCCAACACTGTACCAGTAGCTCATGCAAGGATTTAGGGCATTCGCCTTAGGGAAAAAACCATTCAGCGGAAGGAGAGGGGAAAGAAGGTGCACAATAAAATAGGGTGAGGATATGGAGGTTGCTAACAAGATGGCGGACTTTACTTCGCAAATATTAAAGTACAGGCGATTGTTTACGTTCTCTTATCGGAAACTATATAATTTTAATTTTAGACCCCATGTTGATAGAGAACTAAAAAAGAGTAGCCTAGCAAGAGAAAAGCCGTTGACTTATTTGGAAGTCTACATAGAACGTATGTCTTACCACATAAGCTTGGAAAATCATAACCATATACTCTTAAATATCCTCATAAACTTTTAAAGTCTTAAATTTATATAATAATATATAGGGACCCACATCGGTGGACACGCAGACTAAATATAAAGCTTGTCTAGTTGGACAACCAAGGTACTGGAAGCTGTAATTGTTTTAATGTTAAGTTTGCTTGAAAGTCGACTTCTCATTTTATAAATAATTGTCAACTTTTACACATCATTAAAATACTCATGACATATTAAGCCCTGAAAATGAACCTCTACATAATCAGGGTTAATCATGTGTAGTTTCACCATTAATGGTTATGAAAGTATTTTCCTTCACCTCTGACAAGACATCTTGTGAATTTGGGGAATGCCAGGCTTCCACCGTGGTTCGGATTCCACGTTAAACTGTAGGTCCTCCATTTCATCTCACAATCACCCTACCATTACACATTAGCGTAAGTGCGTATAATCCGAATGGGTAGTAAGACGCGGTGCTAATAATAATAATAATAATAATGATAGTATTTGACGCTAACATTAATTAAATTGAATATTGACCATGAAATGGAAAGTTTATTTAGCACAATTCATTAAATGTGTATATTTTAATACTCATTGATTTATGTGTGTTATAATTATTCAAGTAATTGGTATAAAGGTCATAAATGGTACGATACTCTTGGATTTTTTTCAGGTAGACTATATATTTTTAACAAAACAATTAGAGACAATTTTGAAATATATCTGTTTTTCAAAAATCATTCATTTTGAGAATACCCTTTATTTGAGGGATGCATTAAAAATACTGAAAATTCCTTATGTAAGACTATATAAGATCTACACATCAAGTAAAAAACTCCATTCACACCATTTCGGCTCTATCATTAGGAATAAAAGATGGTTAAACAGACATGGGGGCACAGAGAATTTTAAGACGACCTTTTAGGGGTTTTTGGTCACATAAATCTTCAATAATCTCAAAATAAAAATTCACATGATTACAATATTTTTCAATATGAGAAATCATATAATAAATATAGCGTATCATAGTTCAGAAATGATTCTATCCCTGAGGAAAATTTGTAGCAAAGCACTTGAAATATGCCCCAACTATATATGATTCTATATTGTATTCCTTTTTTCTTTCGTTTCGTCCTTCGAAATCTCATCAGCTCGTGAAAAGCTGACATTTTTTCCTACATTTTTTTTAGGAAAATTATTGCAAGAGAGATTTTTTTCCTGATTGTATTTTTTTAGACCCTGCTACTTGTATATGAGCTGTGTGCTTGTATATATATATATATATATATACACACACACACACACACATATATAGTACTGCCAAATCGGTAGGGTGGATTGGGAAAGAGCTATAATTCTTTTTAGCCTGATTTTCAGATGGTCAATTGGGATTATAATTAGGGCGGAAAGATTCATTGTCACCACTTATAGGGGTGAAAAAAAATGTGTTATTTTGTTTGTTTTTTTGCATTGGGTGTAAGAGACAAAGTTGTGCAAGAGAAAAGCTAGCTCACTTTCTCTCTCCCAGATTGAGTACAAACCTCCCAATTCAAACCTTCTACGTGGGTATTCAGCTGTACACAATTTTTACTTTGATTGGCCACACATTTTTTTTATATATAAACAAAGCTAAGGATGATGATGAAATTGAAAATCTCAGCGTACACACCTAAATGGATTAAAATATTAATGAAAATTTACTTTTTAATGCTTATATAATTAATGAAATAACACTACAACCAAATTAGTGTGCATGCAGGTTTTACATTGTTTAGTTTCCTTGTGATGGGTAGGTTACAGTTTGAATCCCTGCATTGTGTCACAAAGAGTTTTTTTTACTACATTCATTCTTCACTCTTTCAGATACACTTACAGTATTTTCCTTAAATATTAACTTTCTCGCCACTAGCTCATTAATGTATTTAAATATTGACTATGCTGGCCAAGCTAGTAGATTGTTGTGGCTAAAGCACTAATTTAAGTTTTACTAAGAGAAGAAACTTTAGTAAGAAACATTAATCTATTAAGGTGAGGATGTAAGGGACGCGGGAAAATTTAAATGTTTTTGCAATTTTTATAGTAAAACATTTTTTAATCAAAAATTGAAATAATTGGAAAAATAGAGTTTAATTTTATTCACATGTTGACTTCAGCGGTTCTTGAATATGTGTCTAGGGCGTTATGGAATGAAATTACTTTTTTTTCTCTTTATTTAAAAGGTTTCTCATCTATTGCCGCTATATTCATAACTGATATTCAACAAGTGTTTATATCGCCACGTGAAGAAAATTAATCTCTATTATTATACTTAAGCCGTATTTTATTTATTTTAGCCAAATAAAAGTGTTTTTCTATCAAATTTGCAAAATACACTTGCCTTTTCCAACGTTTTCTACATCATGATCTGCAGTACTATAGTCACGTTTCCTATATAAACGTACTCTTTACCCAAAGTCTCACAATATAGAAATTATATTGAAATTCTTACGAAATTGTATATACATATAAATCCCGTTTCAACAGTAAGAAGTGAAAAAGTATATAATTAAATAGCATCACATAGCATCATATAGCATCACATAACATCACATAGAATCACATTCACGATAGAATGAACTGCCAGGGACAGAAAAAATAGGATTGAAATGTCTGTTGTATGTACTTGAGGTGTTTTTTTCCTAAATGCTGGTACTTCTTCTAAACTTAGTTTTATTAATCTCTAAAACATTAGCATAATTAGTAAATATACATATAGCCCGAACTGCTAGTAGGATCAAATGCTAATAATAATGGTAATAATAATTGTATATAATTTTATTATTATTATTGTATAAAATAAAACTAGAATAATTCATTGGCTCAATAAACTGATGGATCAAGATTCTAGCTTCGTGTCCAGCTGCATTTTTTTTTATATAACCTTAAAAATGAATAACCTATAAATTACGGCAAATTTGTAATAAATGATTATCTCAACGTATTGTAAAATGGTTATTAGTTATCTTCAGAAAGATTCAAATATTTGTACTCATCTCTGTGCAAATAATTCAAACTTTAATAATGGATATAATACGATGTATTAAAGTTTAATTAAAAACCACGCTCTTTTGCTCTGACAATGCTAGTTAAACATTAAAATTAATAACTTTTCCCCCTCTATATCCTATAGGAATTATGAGATTTCAAAATGTTTCGGATAACCCTTTAAGTTTTTAAACAGGCACGTTCAAATTTAACAAAACTATTGATAGTGTAGTCGAATTATATGTACCAAAACCAATTGATGTTATTAAATTGGTACAGATAATTATGAATAAAACCTATTTAATTTCAATTCTAGATGATTTTATATCAATAACTAAACAGAACAAACCAAACTAGTTTTTGATATTGATTTTAGGACTAAACACCCAAACAAACCGAGCCAAAGAAGTTGTATTTATCGTATGTTATTAAAACAAATACATTATGGATTATATATCGCCACACTACTCACGTCGGCAGCCACATGGTCTAAGACACTACTCTCAAAGTATGACAATGAGATCAAGGTTCTTATTCGTTTGGGTGGTCTGAGAGTGTTTATTCCAATATAGTTTTCTACTCTACCTCTACCCAAATGCGAATACACCTTCTATAAATATAACCTTCCTCATCCCTAAAACCAATAGCGTGGTTAGTACAATAAGCGTACAGCTCGAATGGGTAGTAATGCGGGGCGCTAAAAAAATCCAATCTATTTTATTTGTTATTTAGATTTTGCTATAGCCGTAACTATTAAATTCTTTGAATTGACTTTGACTTATTGTACCAGGGTCATACTTCACTTATATTTTAAGGCAGAGTCTGTGATGGACATGCTGAAATCATCAGCTACATATGAATGATGAATTATTAGATCGATGACAACTGTTTAAAAGCGCATATCCTTACGGATTAAATAGTCGAGCTATTATATAAATTGTTTGTTACGGTTATAACCACAACCAAAAATAATTGTCTTTGTATTGAAAAATGACCAAGGGATGAATCCTGGATTGTTCAGTGGTTAGAGCATTGGTGTACCAAGCCAAAGCTCACGGGTTTAGGGATTCACGTGTCCAGGTACTATTTTTCAATTAAAAGAATGAAACGAATTCATATAATTGCTACATCATTTAGGCTTAGTGTACAACCTGATATAGGACAAGCATTCTCCCTAAATATGTAGTTGGCTAATACTCTCCCTTCCCCCTTTTTTATCAAATTTTGGAAAAACCCTAGAGGAAATCATAATAATGTTTATTGTTTTTGTTTGTTTGCCATATATCTTGGAAATTGAACAAAATGTTAGATGGGTTTCATATTTCATTCCCTTAATGCTGAAGGCCTATTTGCTTATTTTTTTTATTGATATCTCTGAAAACACAATAAAAGTACACACGTGTATCTCACTATAGTGGAAACCTAGCCACGGGTTCGAATGATGTTATCACTAAATTTCCAACTCTTTTTCAAACTGAGATACATTTTGAACTTGAACATTTTATATTTTACAAAAACTACTCTTTTAATCAAAGGCTTATTTGATTGGTTTTAGTTAAAAGGGCTGCCACAGAATTGAAAATCCGAAAGAATCGGGGAAAACGAGATATTTATTTCTGTGTCTGGAAAAATCCTGGAAGACACACGGAGTTTTGCAAAATCTATTTAAAAAAACTATCGTATTCTCTTGTTTTGGACACTTAAGTGAAAGCTTAAATTAGTAGGTCTTTTGATGGACGACAAAGTGAGCCAAAGAACTAATCACGCTGATTAAAACATGTCTTATTACTTCTCACTAAAGTGTTGTGAAGTGACAGAAGACGTATTTCCCCTTAAATCTTATATAATCTTGTTTTTGACATAAGTAACACTACTGATTTTGATGAAAATTTAAATTTGATTACTTTTTAATCAACTAAGCTTATTGAGAAAATTTTAATTGAATATGAAAAGCCTGTAAATATAAGGAATTTGGTATGAAGAAAATATTCGCAGCCCTGATTAAAATAAATAGAATAATAATATAAATAAAAAATGGGGGAAGAGATTCGAACCGTGACTATAAGATTTTAGGTGGCTACCTCTCTACCGAAACAGCTATTTGTGTTCACCTCCATGGTAGTATGTCATTAAACTAAATAGAGCTTAAGGCATCCGACACCTTAGCTCAGTTGGTAGCGTTTCTGCCCCTGAGGTAGGGGTCCCAGGTTCGATTACCGCCATGGCTGGATAAGTTATCATCGGGTTTACCCTTCTACATTGATGAATTAACGGTTGGAGACTGGATGCTGTGCCTGTCCTAGGGTTAAGTTAGATTATATAGCAAATGAAGCTACTACAGACCTATTAAGCTGGTAGTGGAAAATATTAATGAAAAACTGACCCAGCTCTAGGCTGGAAAAAGTAATGGATGTAAACATATCTACAAGCGTGTAATACAGATGTATCTTGGTACAAAGACGTTCTAGAAGAGCGCGTTTTATTGCAGCAATGACTTTAAACTAGAGATTTTCCTATAATAGGCAAAATTAGAAATTTTACTTTTAAGCTAATACATGTTTTTAGAATATATTATAATAAAAATGTTATATAAATATATCGAAACAAAATACCCCACCAGAATTTCAACTTCAAAGACGTGTTTGCTTAAACGAAAGTATTGTGTACCATTAGAGTCAAAGGTTGGTGGGGCATTTCATGAGTGTTTAGTTGCAAATTTAATTGTATAATTGCAAAATTGATCCATTTTTTATTTAGGAGCGTACATTTTCTTTTCATCTTCCTAGTAACACTATTTTCTCACCATGTCTTACTACTTGTTCAGGTAATACGTGTATATGATAGTTACGCTAATTGGTTTGGAATGAGGAAGGAACCATTTTCGAGGTAATCTATCCACATTTTCGTGGAAGGAGAGTGGGAAACTGTTAAGCGAAAAACCATCCATGGTATACCCAACTAAGATTCAAACCCCGATCTTTCTAGGTCTACCACGCCAGTCTACACGCAATAGAGGAGCAGTTAATGAATATTAAATCAATAAATTGTATTTAGGCTAGCACTTATTATTTTTACAAGTTAAACTGTTAATATATATATTTTTAGTATGAATATTTAAATAACACCTGTAAATAATCCGAATTATTAAAATACATTAGTAGCGTGCTGTTGAAACAAAATCTATGCAATTAAACTAACAGTAAGATACGTGTCGAGTGTACGTTGTTTTACGTCGGATAAAATAACTTTACTATTTTTAGTCTTCAATTTCAAAAGTCAATCAACAGTTGGCATAATGTTTCATTTCCCTTTCTCCCTCTTCATAATTTTCTTGACACGCTTCTCTATTCCATGAGATGAAGTTCCTTCATACAACCAACCTCATAAGATTTTTTTTTTTGCGCATCAATTTTGTTTTCCGCTTTGGAATACTGCCAACTCATCTTTTTTTCTAACTACCCCGGTTTGTGAAGTTGTAGGGGTAAAAGAAAAAAATATATATACATCTCGGAGTAACAAAATAATGTTTCTAGAAATCAAGTAGTGAAAAAAAATGTACAAAGCGAGTGTAAAGCAGAGAGGAGGATAAGAGTAAAGATAAAATAAAGCGTTGAGGAGGTGGGGGATAGGGTTGGAATGGAATAGAGACGAAACGCAACAGGCTAGCCAGAATTTCGTAGTCAACAATCTCTAACTGTTGCGCATTCAATTCACTTAAGGCTATGAATTAGGTCTATACAGATAAATTATGACAGTACTTTTTGACATTCTGGAACACTTCACTTCAAACTAAATTTTCGGAAAATCTTTGAAAGGTATAATGGTATAATTGTTTTCTAATTTTTTTATATTGTTTATAAGGTTTTTTATGTGATGGATGAGAGGGGGAGTAGATTGGACTAAAGTAACTTCACCTGAATCTTCTTGAAGTGATATTAATAATTCCAGATATTTAAAAAACATAAATGCTATTGGTTGGAGTTGAGCTTCAGCTTTTTGAGTTATTTAGTGGACCAAATAATTAGGTGTGTCAAGCCATTAAATGAAGTACTGTATTTTATTAACTAGTTTTAATTTTAAAACATATTTTTATTTTTATCTTGGTACTTTTTCAAATTAATATTCAATTTAATTATTTATTTATTACTATATGAGAATATAAATGATTTTTTGTGTGATGTCAATATTAAACCAGAGTTAAATTTATTTTTTACAAAAATAGGTCGTATAAATATACAGAAACCAATTTGGTTAATTTATTATGAACGGTTTCGCCCAAAGCCTATACAATGAAACGTTTAAAGTTTAATATTAATTATGTTAAAAAATATTTTTGTGGTCATTATTGAACTATTAGGTTTCCAATACAAAACCATTTTAATTTATTATATTTAAAATCATACCACAATTTGACCTGTACTGGAGGTCTGCTATACATTTTCAATGTTGATACAATTTTGATAATAAAGTGAATATCATTTAATTATTGTATTTATGATGGTTTATTATAGGATTTCCCAGATTGTTTGATAGTGAGTAACTGATAGTAAATTATATCATTTGAAACTAACTGTAAATGTTTAAGAGATACATTGTATTAAATGATAAATGTTTCAATTTAATATGTGTATGTCTCTTAAAGCTAGTTGTTTACGTATTTTGATACAAAAATAGAGGATAAGCGGTAAACTGGAAGAGGATATTGGAAATAAATGCAATGTGTAGTTTAATTTATTTATACCTTCAGTCCCTTTTCATGGAACGGAATGTATTGCATAATTTATTGTGATTACGTGATTATTATAATCTATTTTAGAGGTTTTAACCTATCACATCTTTTCTTTCTAAAATAAATGCTAAAACATATATACTAGTAGTTTTGTTAAAAGTTGCCCTCCATACATCGAAAAGTTCAAGTACATCATGTTTAGAATAATATGTTATTTATATTTTGAAATCAATTTGAAATATGCACTATAAATTATCCTTGGATTTGAAGTTAATATTTCTCCTTGTGATTAAGTTGGACCAAATAAATACAATATTAAACAGTACGATATATTTATATTATAAAAATAACAATTTCTAATGGATTTTAAGACGTTAGTCTCGTAATAGATACAAAAAAAAAGCATTTACAAAAGTAATTCGGCGTGGGCTTGAAGAATGTTCTTGCCAAATCTTGTTAAAATATATTCACATATTTTCCAGTTATTTCAGAACAAACAGGCAGACAAAATGCCAGATAATGAAGTTAAAAAAGAAATTTGCTCCACTAATACACCTAATCTAATTATATGTATATTATTATAACAAGAAGATGATTAAATTGAATGGACAATTTAGTGTTATATTACATGTAATTAGCTCCATTTAATGTAATGCTAAATTTGTGTTATATTCTTGGCTGTATACTATTTATTGACAAATTTATTAATAATTTCTTGGCTTGAGATTAAATCTTGGAGTACTAGAGGTTCTATCCCAGGTTAACTAAGTAAGTTTGTTGTAATAGAAGTATGGTCTTGCTCTTAGAATGTGGACGCTAAAAACCTACCCCTGCAGCTTTATTCAGTATTGGTATAAATATGCACTAATATGTATATGTAATCAAATATAAAACATTCTATAAGGGAATCGATCAAGTGATAAATTTTAAATACATTTAAGCCAAAGATTTGTTACTCTTTACCTCGATTTAATTGCTAATAAATTATTTAATTTCTTAAATGTGTGTGCTTAAAGTCCTACCACAACAAATGTTATGTTTCGGTTAAGTACTCGCTGCGCGCGCACATTTTCACAGTTAATTACGAGATAATAATGACTTTATGTTCACGTATAGATCTACACAACAATTACGTAATGACGCTATACCGTGTACCTAATGGTACGTTTATTGTTGAACTTCAGTAATCAAACATGAAATATTGTTCAACACACTTGCAAATGTAATGAATGCCGTGGAAAGAACGGTGTCAGTGTGTAATATGATTTTGGTGTAATTATATTGTGTTTGTGTTATTTTTTGTTTGGTTTATTTGCATTTGTAAACTTTTTGAAGTTAACATTTACGGTGTTGAATATCCAGAGACGTCTAAATCAAATGCATTTTTATTTCGTTTATGTTAAAGAGTAACATTTCATATTCAAAATAACTTTTACCTAAATCACTTTTATATTTAATGGATACACCTGAGCTTGAGACTAATCCTGGATTAACTCAGGTCCTGGAGTATTTTATAAATATTTTTTCACTGCGTCTTACTACCTGTTCAGGCTCTACGCGTATTTGATAATTACTCTAATGAGGCAGGGATTATGAAGGAAGCATTTGAGAGGTAGTCTATCTGTGTTTGCATAGAAAAATAGTGTGAAACCATTTAGGGAAAACCACCCTCAGCCAAAATTGACCAGAATTTGAACCCCAATCCCCCCGTTTTCAAACCCAAATTTATGAATTTTATCATCGAGAACTGTTCAACTCTCTTCTTATATAATTGAAAATAACTCTAGTCAAGGAATATATTTTAATGATTTGTGCCCTTTGTATTTATATTAGTAATACATTTTAGGGGTTTAAAATTATTTAAGTACTAATTTAATCTATAATGTGTATTCTGAAAATTGAAAAATGACATCTGTACACGGCAATCAAACCCGGGACCTTTGACTTAGTACGACAATGCTCTAACCACTGAGCTATCCAGGAATCATCCTGTGCTTAGGATCATTCTTCACTCATATTTTAAGGCAGAGTCTGTGATGGACGTGTGGAAATCGTTGGCTACAAATGTGTAATTTTATTAAGATCACGAGCTATCAGATAACGCAACCACCTTCAACTCGGTAGTTGGCTTAATTCTGCAACTTCTAGAATTATTATAATTGCAAGGGATTGCATATTTAAGAATCAAATAGCCAAAAATATAATTTATGCTTTCTAGTGAGGATTACTCCATTGGGTTGCATATTTAAGAATCAAATATCCGAAGTTATTATTTATGAATAAATAATAGCTTTGACCAATTGAATCTTAAATATGCAACCCCTTACAGTTATAATAATTGTACAAATGTCAGCAATAAACCAACTACCAAGTCAAAGGTGGTTGCGTTATCTGATAGCTCGTGATATTAATAAAATCACGCATTGGTGGCTGACGGTTTCCGCACGTCCATCATAGACTCTGCCTTAAAATATGAGTGAAGAATGATCCTGGGCACAGGACGATCCCTGGGTAGCTCGCATTGGCGTACTAAGCCAAATGTCTCGGGTTCGATTCCCATAACCAGATGTAATTTTTCAATTTTTAAAATATGATATCTAGATGGAATAATCCTCACTAAAAAGCATAAATAATAGCTCCAGCTATATAATTCCTATAATGTGTAGCTAAAACAAATAAATAAACGTTATGATTCTTGTCTACAATCTAGTATCAAATTGAAATTGGTCAAACAAACCCCGTAAAAATTTATATATATCCCTTGGAAATGTAATTGGTATTATATCAAGCTCAGCGAGCATTCTCCCCCTCCCCTCTCCAACCCTTTGCCCTTAACACACGTGTACACGCATATACCTTTACTCACATAGGCCTGTCCCATCCCATACATGTTTACATTCCCCTCGGACCTCCCCTCTGTTCGTTCCCACACACTGAATTAACGTGATATAATTAAATTGGTCAGTGCGCATGCGTGGGTAAGAGAAGAGCAACCATCATCAGCCTAAGTACGTGGACAGACATGGGATTATCGGGGTACACCCATGAGTGGATAGGCTGATTCTAGCTCCTACTCCTGATGGGGTCTAATAAGTTCTCTCTCATTACTAAATGCGTGATCTTTGGAGTTTGATGGGGATGGGTCTCATTATTATAATGAGAGGCTTTCGAAAGAGTCTTTTAAAATATTACTCTATACAATATTTAGTATACTTAATAAGTCTAATGATATAATCAAAAAAGATGTACAAACTAAATACCAGGTTTGCCATCTATGGAGATTTTTTTAATTTTGCTGGAAAGAATCGTGCATTTGAGGGAATAATTTGATAAGAAAGAGATTATTTTTCGTGGTAAATGTTTTTTAAAATACGGGCTTAAGTGTTTTATAAAACATATACCAAACTTTTTTATCATTTAAAAATGCATTACCATGATTGCATTATATTTTTGTATCTCATATACCTTGTTACACTGATTACGTAAAGGCTAGTTTCATTAACATTCGATTAGTAGTTCGGTATGGAGGTTAAATTTAAATTTAATGGTATAGGGATTGCTAAATTTTGTTCTGCACGTCTCTGTATCTAAATAATAATTTATTTCCCGTAAAATAGTTTGTAAAATAAAATTGGACTATCAAACAAAATTATATTTGTATTAAACCACCAACTATATATATATATACTTTAAGCCAACCATACACTATCATCCACAGTAGTGGTCACAAAATTAATATTTGGTATGGACAAAATGGTTGGGGTTCGAATCGGGTGTCAGTGCATTGATGGAGTTTTACAACACGTAATTTAACACTACGGTTTTTACGGTATTTTTAAAAATTTATAAGTGAGCAGTTTCTGTAAAACAACTTTACTTATCCCTTGATTTATCTTGAACTAAATAATCTTTTTTGATTTCCCTCTACTTCTGACTATACGTTTTGCTTATGCACAAATATATGCTATTAAAAAGAAGTTAGGAAATCTCTAAGGTGTCAGCAGAATAATCTGGAAGCAATGGGGATCGAAGCAGGGACCTCTGGAACTTTAGCCATGAACTTCGAACACTATACCATGGATAATTTATTAATTAAATACACTAAAATGGTAGGGATAAAGAAGTTATAGTCTATATTCGACATATACTACCTGCATTTGCGAATAAAAGAGAATGGGAAACAATATTTAGGAAAATACACCTCTAGTACACCTGGCCAAGATTATAAACCCAATGTCCCCGTCACAGGATAGCTAGAATAAATAAGTTTGATATTTAGACCATATTATATCAACTGGCATGGGTACTAAACACTTAGTAACAATGTTGCATACCTGATTCATATTTTTTTTAAATTACAGTACAGATCAATATGCAACTCAAGTGAGAAAATAATTACCAACTTAAATGTTTTTAATCAATACTATTAACTCTAATGGTTCTGAACACCTAATCTATGATGTTTGAAACAAAATTACGGGCTCAAGGAGATAAATGCACTCAAATTATTGTTGAGAAGATTGAAAAGTCACGGATAGTGTAGCCGGATGGTATTTGAGCCGAAATTTTCCCGTAATCAGCAAACAAGTACAATGTGATTGTAACGGCACAGACCACTCAATCACCAATTTAGTCGAATCAATTAATTGGTATTATTATTATCACTATCACCACGTCTGACTATCTTTTAGGGCTGTACGCACTTACACTAATGTGTAATAAGAGGGTGATTTTGACATGAAATGGAGGACCTACAGCTTAACGTGGGATCCGAACCACGGTGGAGGCTTGGCATTTCACGATTTGTGATTAATACACGTATTATCAGAGGTGAAGGAAGGGTTTGGCAATCAGATAAATCTGTGCCGGGACCCAGGATTAAACCCCGGACCCCCAGCATGGTGTCCGACACCTTACCCCTAGACCGCCAGGTCACACTTAATAAGATTGATATTGTATTGTGTGTTTGGATAAAGAGATGTAGTTCTATTTCCAGATATGGGCTAGAATTCCAGCCGGATATAATGAGGTGTTTCGTTTTTCTCAAAAAATTGCTTTCCACTTCTGTCCAAGTAAATTTGGATAGGTTTACTCTAAGATTGAGCTTCTTCAAGCTTTCACAATAATCATTATTAGGTTAACTACATGGATGGCCCGTAAGAATATAAAAAGTACTAACAAAAGTATTTATATTATTATTAATATTATTATTAGATAAATACACTAATTAAATATTTGTGTCTCTAAACATTTTCATTAGAAGGCCCTTTTTAAAAAATATGTTTTTATCATGATCAACATTGATAACATCTTACTATATCATTATATTATTTTGATAGGTATTTATAATATTAATCCAAAGTGACAGCTGTATATAACATGAATTGAGTATGAATACGTGATAAAACATATATATATATATATTATTTTTTCTAGCCGTCAGATAATGTTCTTCATATGAAAATTGAACTACATACGTTTGGGGTCATGATGATTACTATCATGACCTCATAATTCTGTAAACCTATTAAAACTTATATTCCTATCACTTTAAAAAGTGCTCAAAAGTCTACAAATTATTACTATTTTTTGTGTGGTTGTTATTGTTTTATAATTTATCATAAATGTAATGTAATTTAATATTTAAGTAAGCCACATAATGTAACTTTATTTTTTACCATTACTGTTGGGTTTTTGCAAGTGTTATGGGCTCTGGATTAACCCACATCGATAGAAATGCGGACTAGGGAGTCATTCATTATCTTCTGGTCTGCTAACGAAATATGAGATGTACCGAAGGTGATTATTATTGCATAGTTCCCTTCATCTTGTCCACGAAAATATTGGTAGATTTCCTACTAAGTTCTTCCTGCCCCATCCTTACCTTATTAGTATAATTAAATTAGTATAGTCCAAAAGGGCACTAAGACGCGATGGGAAAAATGTGAAAGGAGGGGAAGTAGGTGATTTTGAGAAGTAGCTAAATTCCTGAATGGGCGTAGAAAAGCTAGGTTTAACCCCAATATTGTTTCCAGTCCTCTAATCATATGGATGCCAGTGAGTACCCTTGAAAATTCAGATTCATCCTGTTATGTTTTTTTAGTCTCTGAAGACCAATCCAGTCGCTTGCTGATCTAATTGTTTTTAAACCCAATGTCGACTATAGTATGCTAAGTCCCGTGAAGCGTACCTAGTAAGAAGAGAGCTAACAAGCCATTTTGTACAAACAAGTCTTGGGAGCAATCGCAACAAATCTGTTGTTTTTTTTGTGAGGCTCCAGTTTCACTCGATCTCTAGGAGAGATGCGCTCGACTGAAGACGTGTAATATCATTTACTTGAGATCTAGAAGGTTTTTTATTGGCCAATCCAATTGTGCCGAGGATCTTCAACTCCTCTTCTACACTCGCCCCCCCCCTCCCTCCCATCACCCACCCCTTTTGGTACGCTAAATTCTTAGCGCCTTAAATACAGTACTATGTAAAAGATCGTCTTTTTGTTTGTTTTTAAAAAAAACCTACATTTAGTCTGTTGTTTTTCCTTCATCAAGATGCGATCTTATTTTGTGCAGGCCACTTGATATAGCGCTTGTTTTCTCAATAAGACTAACATATATTTACGTCCATTGCTGTTTCCAGCCTGTGGCCCTGGTCAGTTTTTTATCCAATCCATATTTTTTCCACTACCAGCTTGCTAGGCCTATCTATCTTAGCTTCATATGCCTTATAATCCAACTTAAGATTAAGACATGTACAGCTTCCAGTCCCCAGCCGTTAATTTATCGATGTGAAAGTGTAAAACCATATTTCATCAATGATAATTTTTTCGGCCATGCCTGGAATCGAACCCGTTTGTTTAGATCAGTAGATAGAAACACTACCGACTGAGCTAAGGTGTCGGATGCCTAAAACAAATGAGTATATAAACTAGTCCTGCTTTATGTCTAAATAAATATCCTCCATTAGCGTGATAAAATTCGGGTGGCATGTGTATAAGCCAAACAGTAAGTGAGGTGGTTTGAAAAAACCCTTTTAATTGCTCCTCACCACCCACCTGAGCTATACACATACATATTAATTACGTTAGTGGAGTAGAATGATAAGAGTTCTAGTTTAAGAGAAAAATACTTGCATCTGCATTGAGGAATAATGTGAAACAATTTAGCTAAAACCAATCTCAGTAAACCCGCCTAAGATTCGAATTCCAGTTTACCCGTCATTGGCATTCAATTAGATAGAAATAGTACCGCCTTAGATAATTTGACTACTGTAGCGTGCAATAAATTAATTAATCATGCTGTTTTTCTAAATATTTTGAAAAATAAATGTTTAAGTTTAAACCAGGTAGGGTTCTGTATTCTGTTTATGAAATTCAACCCACGTTGTAAATAATTGTAATATATTATTTAATTTTACTTAAATTGGTATGTGATAAAGTATTTTTGAATTTTAAATGTAAATTTTCATATTTATTTGATAATTTTGTGTGTGGATTTAAAATATGTTGTTGTTTTACAAGCGTGAATCAAATAAGTATTATTTTACTCAAATCAAACAAAATATTGATGAGAATTATAACTCCAAAATAATTTCGTTATTTAAAAATACCTAACTTTACTAACTTCAAACACATATTGTGGAATTTAACTATGCATAGGTGTATAAGAGTTGGATTCTGGAAGAAAGAAAATTTAGAAAATACAAACATATATTTTGATGTCAATATTGATAACATTAACTTACTACATTATTAGATAATTCGTAAAGATATTAATATGTTATATCCAAGATGACAGATCAAGATCACATGACTATATGAATGTATATATGCAACAAAATTGGATATATTTTATAATCGTCAAACGATGTCTTACTGTCAAAATCAGACTGTACAACATTTACTATATACCATTCAAATGAATTTCTAGCAAAATATATCTCTCATATGGAAATCATACCCCAAGTGCGTTCAATGAATACTA